>PVKP010018888.1:0-43478 GCA_004027715.1 Plecturocebus donacophilus | reverse complement strand
TTGTGTTTTTCAGCTCCATCAATTCACTTATATTCTTCTCTAAGTTGTCCATTCTCGTTAACATTTCGTTAAATCTTCTTTCAAGGTTCTTAGTTTCTTTGCATTGGGTTAGAACATGTTCTTTTAGCTCACAGAAGTTTCTTATTATCCACCTTCTGAAGCCTGATTCTGTGAGTTCATCACACTCATCCTCCGTCAGACCTTGTTCTCTTGCTGATGAGGAGCTGCGATCCCCTGTAGGAGGAGAGGCATTCTGATTTCGGGTGTTCTCAGCCTTTTTGCACTGGTTTCTTCCCATTTTTGTGAATTTATCCACCTGTCATCTTTGTAATTGCCAACTTTCAGATTGGGTCTCTGAGTGGACGTCTGGCTTGTTGGTGATGAAGTTTTTTCTGTTTCTTAGTTTTCCTTTGGCGGATGCCCCTTTCCCTCAGAGCTGGGCCTTCTTCCCAGGTTCAGCTGTGCTTGCTGTGAAACTCTCAGTCCTTGGCGCTTCCAATTGCTGTTCTCCTTGTGGGGATGGGACCAGCTGAGCCTGACTAAAAGGGTACCCAGTCCCGTATACTCTGCACCGAGAAGCGCCGCGCTGGGGCACTGGTAAAACAGCCATGCTGGCCAAAAGAGTTGCGCTGGTGACCCATGTGCCTCCTCTGCCAGGAATCTCCCAGTTTGTGGGCATCAAAAATTCATCTGAAATTGCGGCGTCCACTGGCTCTCTGCGCTTTCACTGGGAGTGAAAATCCTGAGCTGCTGCTAATCGGCCATCTTGGATCTGTCTGCCTTGGTTGTAGATTATCCAAGTAGCTTTGTTATTTTGCCATTGTGGCTAATCTTTGGCCATTTAAGTGCTCCTAAATAGTGAAAACTGGGGAAATGTGTCTGTTTGGTAGACTCTGAGCAAATGAAATACCAAAAACAAAGCACAAACCCACAAGCATCAACCCTCCCAAATGATCACAGGAACAAATGGAGATGCCAGAAAACCCATCTTGAGACCACGAATTCACTGGGCGCTCTTACATCTGTGCTATGATCAAAATGAAGCTAGGACAGTAGCAGCAGAGAGAAAAAGGAGAAAGATCACTTACTGCCTGATGTCATGTGCCTGGCAGCACCCCCAAAGCACTCTTTCAGGCTGAAATGAGCTGTCATTTCACCGTATCCTGCCAGCACCAAATGCACTCCGACAGGCCACTTAAAACACAAAGCCCTTCCATTTACAATTCCTGAAAAAGTAACTTTTGTCTGTAGTGGCCAAAGACACAGTCATTCATAACTGGGGATGACTCTGAGTCACCATGTACATTCCCAGGACTCAAATAAGATAATCACAGTTTGAAAACATTTTTAGGAAAAAATGAACTTTGAATAGACATAGAAGGGACCAGGGATAGGAAATGTCATGTTAAGAACAGGGATGTGCTTCCTGTGTGATGGGCCCTGTGCTCAGCACGTTAGGGTGCCATTTCATTTAACCTGTGCAGCAACATTCCAGCTACTGTCTTCTTTATCTGCCCATTCACAGCAAAATCTCCAGAGTTGTCTAAGATCATCTCATTTCCCATTGATTATTCCACCCATTATAATCAAGCTCCTATCTCTACCCTCCATTCTCAGAGTCACCAACCTTCTTATGTTGGCAAATCTATGAATAGTAGACACATCCCTACGTCTTACTCCGTCCTTAATATTTTGTCAGTGTCTGACAGCACTCACCGTGTTTTTCTTGGGAGCGTCTCTTCTCTGTACTTCCAAAACACCACACAGTTACTCAGTTTACAATTATGTCAGTGGTCTCATGGTGCTTCTAGAAGAAGATCCTAACTCCCTGCTGTGACCCAGAAGCCTTAAGTTGATGTTGCTTCTGTCTGCTACCACCAGCTTCTCGTCCCCTGCCTCTGTCTCTGTGGATCACTTCATGGTGGCCACGTAAGCCTCTTTTCTGTTCCTCAGACAATCCAGTCTCAAGGCCTTTGCACATGCTGTTTGCTCTGCCTGGAAAGCTCTTCTTCCATGCCACCCACATGGAATGGGTTCTTTTTAATCTTCAGACTTTAGTTGAAGTTAATATCACTTCCTCAGAGTGACCTTTCTTGACTACACCATTCAAAGTGTCCCCTACCTACAGATATGCTCTCCACCCGCATGTTTCCTTCAGAGCACTTAATAACTTTAAATTTCTGAGCCACCTGTTTGTTTGTCTGCCTCCTTACTAGGCGACAAACTCCCTTACTGCAGAGCCATGGGAGTTTGTCTAGATTTATTGTGTGTCCCCAATGCCTAGTAGTGAGTTAGCACATAGTGGGAGCTCAGTAACTACCAGTTAAATGAATGCATGTTCCTTTAACTCCATATTATGTTGAGGAAACTGAGGTTCAGAGATTGCACATTTCTAAGTTTTTGAGCTAAGATTCAATCCCAAGTTTTCAGAGTCCTCACTCTTAAAACCACTATGTAATAATGTTCCATAGCAATCTTGCTACTAAAACTTAGTTACGGCTTCAGAGGAAAAAAATTACATTATTTTATAGGGTTTTATAAGGTTTGACAGAAGTGACTTTTGATATTATCTGTTTGATATCTGAGTCTCCTTCATTCAGCCAACAAACATGGCCCATGTAGGCACCATGAAAATGAATACTGTGTCTGTACCCTAGATCCTGGGTGTGTTCCTGGCACATGATAACCCTTTTAACAATTATTTGTTGAAGAAAACATTTATTGACATTTATCAGACAGTCTGCTTAGCACAGGAGAGAAAAACCTGTTTGAGAATATTCCCCTGGCATCAAAGAGCTCCTATCTGCTGTTTCTCCAAGTGTATTCCCAGAACCACCAGCATCAGAAACATTTGGGGTGCTTGCTGAAATTCAGATTCCCGGATTCAATCTAAACCTAATAAAAATCCGCTTTCTGCCTGAATTTATGCATCCTGAGCTTTGAGGTCCACTCCTCTCTAGGGAGGCGGTCATTTAAACAACCTTCTCCAATAAAGCATGATCCGTTTTCAAAAAGGTTAGCATGGAATCTGATGAAACCAAAAAGAACACACAATCCAGACAGATAAGTTAGGGTTGGTGGCAGTTTCCTGGAGGTGATGCCTGAGCTGAAGTAGCCAGAGGAAGGGGAAGAGGAAAGCCGCTAGGTAAAGGAAGCAGCGTATTCAAAAGCCAGGAGGGTGTTCTCGGAGGACAGGTTGTGAGGGTGAGTGGAAAGAGAGGTAGAACCAATGGGACTTGGAGCTGGGTTGTAAAGTGTCTTCACTGTATATTTTGCAGAGGAACTTGAAGTTGCTCTTGAAAGCAATGGAATCATTAATTTGTAGTGGCACCAGTTTGCATGGAGTATGGTTTTTCCCTAATAGTATGTGGTATCTTGCCTGTATGAATGGTGAAGGCAGATTCATATCAATCCAGGATTATGTTTTGACCCACGGGTGGAGAAAAAGACAAAAAGAATAAGGAATTCAGAGCTGATGAGAGTAGTTAGAATAGAGAGAAAAATGAAGGGAAAGGCAGGAAAAGCTGATGAGAGAAGTCAAAGGTGAAAGGACCCACGTATAGATGGGTGAAGATGTGTGGTAATGAGAAGGGAGCTAAAGAGCCAGAAGCATGGGAGGTTGTTGTTAGTGAGCAGGATGCAGCCGGGCGTGGAGGCTCACGCCTGTAATCGCAGCACTTTGGGAGGCTGAGGCAAGTGGATCACCTGTGGTCAGGAGTTCGAGACCTGCCTGGCCAACATGGTGAAACCCCATCTCTACTAAAAATTAGCTGGGCGTGGTGGTGGACACCTGTAGTTGCAGCTGCTTATGAGGCTGAGACAGGAGAATTGCTTGAACCCGGGAGGTGGAGGTAACAGTGAGCTGAGATCGTGCCGCTGTACTCCAGCCTAGTGACAGAGCGAGACTCTGTCTCAAAAAAAAAAAAAAAAAGCAGGATGCTTGAGTTTCCTATTTCAGAAATTGAATAGCTCCTGATAACAATAAAAACCAGAATGTAGCCTAGGGTATGAGGGAATGGAATGAAGATGAAAATCACTGGAGTCAAGGTGAAGACACTGCAAGGCTAAGTCACTAGATGGGTCTTCAATATGAACAGGTTAGTCACCCAAGACAATAGCGTAAGCTGGGTCAGAAAGAAAGACTACAAGTCATAGCAAAGTCTTTGCCAAGTAATTTTTTTTACAGACTTCCCATTCCTGATGTTCCATTGCTCATGAATTTTTCTATTCTCATTCAACAAATATTTGAATGCATACTCTTTCACTTTAACCACTTCTCCCGTGGCATGGTCAGGAACTTAGTCAACGATTAAGATGGCATTATATAAATAATTGGCATTGGGAATCTGGATAGTTATAAAAAATATTAAGTTGGGGCCAGGCATGCTGGCTCACACCTGTGATCCCAGCACTTTGGGAGGCTGAGGCAGGTGGGTCACCTGAGGTCAGGAGTTCAAAAGCAGCCTGGCCAACATGGAGAGACCCCATCTCTACTAAAAATACAAAATTAGCCAGGTGTGGTGGCATGTGCCTGTAATCCCACCTACCTGGGAGGCTGAGGTAGGAGAATTGCTTGAATCCGGGGGCAGAGGTTGCAGTGAGCCGAGATTGTGCCATTGCACTCGAGCCTGGGCAACAAAAGCAAAACTCCATCTCAAATAAAAAAATTAAGTTGGATTCCTAACTTATTTCTTAGTAACAATAAATCTCAGATCAAAGATTTAGACTTAAAAATAAGTATCTTTTAAAAAATAATTTTAGAGTATAGTAGAACTTTTAAGCATAACACCAAACTCAGAAGCCATATAGGAAGAGGTCAATAGATTATGTGGACTGGAGTCTATATTATAGACTCCAAAAATATACAAATCACACAATAGACAGCAAAACTACAGATGCTACATAAGTTCATAAAATTTGATACATGTAAAAGTACAAATATATGCAACAAATTAGGAAAAATATTTCCAACATAAATGACAAAACTAAATTCATTAATGTATGGAGTCTCTACATATTGATGAAAAAAGACCAATAACAATAGAAAAATGGCAGATATACAGAAAATACACAGAAAAGGAAACACAAATGAATCTTAAACATAAAATAATGCTATACCTCATTTGTAACAAGATAAATGCAAATTAAGGCCCTGAGACACAATTTTTCACCTGCCAGCCTGATAAATATTAAAGGCTGTTTAACATTGAGTGAATAAGGCAGAAACAGGCACTCCAATATATGTCTGGGGTTATAAATTGGTCCAAATTAGGCACAAGTTGGTAATAGCTTTCAAAATTAAAATTGTTCATACTATTTGAGCTTACAAGTCCATTTCTAGCAATTTATTCTGCAGACACACTAACACCTCTGTACAAAGATGTTCACTAGAGCATTGTTTGCAATAGAAAACCATTGGAGACAGGCGATGCTTACTAGGAGAGGATTAGAAGTAAGTTATGGTGTAGCAATAAGACAACACTATGCAGCAGTCAGAATGAATGAGCAAGTCTGTAAGTGTATACTTAGATATGCTGTTAAGTTTAAAAAAGATGCAGAACACTACATAGAGCATGTTGTTATTTGCTATTTGAGTTTAAAAATATATAATAAATAGGGCTGGGTGCGGTGGCTGATGCCTGTAATTCTAGCACTTTGGGAGGCTGAGGCAGGCAGATCGCCTCAGGTCAGGAATTCGAGACCAGCCTGGACAACATGGTGAAACCCCATCTCTACTCAAAATATAAAAATTAGAGGGCACTGTGGCATATGTCTGTAATCTCAGCTACTCAGGAGGCTGAGGCAGGAGAATCACTTGAAGCCAGGAGGCGGAGGTTGCAGTGAGACAAGATAGCGGCACTGCGCTCCAGCCTGGGGGACACGCCTCTCTAGGGAGGCAGTCATTTAAACAGCCTTCTCCCATAAAATATGATCCGTTTTCAAAAAAGTTATCGTGGAACCTGATGGAATAAAAAAGAACACACAGATGCTGGATCTACCAATCCAGACAGATGAGGTCGGGTTGGTGGCAATTTCCTAGAGATGAGGCCCTGAGCTGAATTAGCCAGAGGAAGGGGAAGGGGAAGAGGAAAGCCACTTTAGGCAAAAGGAGCAGCATATTCAAAAGCAAGGAGGGTGTTCTCAAAGAATAGGTTGTGAGGGTGAGTGGAAAGGGAGATAGAATAAATGAGACTTGGAGCTGGATTGTGAAGGTCAGGGGCGGTGGCTCACGCCTGTAATTCCAGCACTTTGGGAGACCGAGGCAAGCAGATCACCTGAGGTCAGGAGTTCGAGACCAGTCTGACCAACGTGGAGAAACCCTGTCTCTGCTGAAAATACTAAATTAGCCAGGCGTGGTGGCACATGCCTGTATTCCCAGCTAGGCTGAGGCAGGGAAATTGCTTGAACCCAGAAGGTGGAGGTTGTGGTGAGCTGAGATCCTGCCGTTGCACTCCAGTCTGGGCAACAAGAGGGAAACTCTGTCTCAAAAAGAAAAAAAAGAAATTCGATGATTAAAGAAAATGGATGGATAGAGACTTTTTTCCATAGACCCCTTTGAATCTTTTATGTTTTCATGTTTTATGTATATATTAGCTATAAAAATGATAATTACACAGAATTTCTCAAACATTGGATTTTACAACATGGGAAGCTGAAGAATTTTGAGAATCATTCAGTCTTCTTCCCTACCTCTTACAGGGCCATACCAAGAAAGTCTTACTCTATCGCCCAGGCTGGAGTGCATTGGTGGGGTCTTGGCTCACTGCAACCTCTGCCTCCCAGTTCAAGCAATTCTCCTGCTCTCAGCCTCCCAAGTAGTTGGAACTACAGGCTTGTGCCGCCAGGCCAACCTAATTTTTTTGTGTGTTTTTAGTAGGGACAGCGTTTTGCCCCATTGCCCAAGCTGGTCTTGAACTCCTGGCTTCAATTGATTGGCTCACTCCAGCCTCCCAAAGTGCCAGGATTACAGATGTGAGCCACCATGCCCGGCCAGGAAGTGTTTTGTTTTTGTTTTTGTTTTTTTGAGACAGAGTTTTCGCTCTTGTTGCCCAGGCTGGGGTGCAATGACACTATTTGGCTCACTGCAACCTCTGCCTCCCAGGTTCAAGCGATTCTCCTGCCTCAGCCTCCTGAGTAGCTGGGATGACAGGCATGTGCCACCACATCCGGCTGATTTTGTATTTTTAGTCGAGACAGGGTTTCTCCATGTTGGTCAGGCTGTTCTCAAACTCCCGACCTCAGGTGATCCACCCGCCTCGGCTCCCAAAGTTGCTGGGATTGCAGGTGTGAGTCACCGTGCCCAGCCCAGGAAGTGATTTTTATCGGCCCCCTTTGACTTTGGTTTTCTTCCTGTCTCACCCAAACCCAGATGTATTAACAGTTGTTTCATTACACATCGTCAGTAGCCATTCACAAATCTAAGAAAATGTTTTACTTGTGAAAAATGGAATTTTTCATCAACACTGTAGTCATGCAGCGAGATTCCTTGATGTTGATTGTCCTTGGAAATTGGGAGACAGTTCAGGTTTTATTAATCCTGGCCCTAGTTCTTGGCCATAGATGCAAACCTACTATCTATAATTAAACAGCTGATAACTTTGCAGGGAAGAAAGGTGATTTGTGAGTTCAATGTGATTCGTGAGCCCAAGACAGATTCAGGATGGTATATGCCTGTCTCTGCTACAATGTCAGACATGGCCCCTTGTAGGTCTGAACCAAATGGTGGAAGTCATTACTGAGGTAAGAAGATCGTAAATCACGGAAACAGATTGAGGCACTCCTCAGGGTTCTTGTCACAAGTCATTCTTCTTTTTCTGGGACCTACTGTTCTTGGGACAACTCTGGAGAGTTCGTGTCCTAATACTTGCCAAGATTGAGGTTGTGAGCAAGAGAGTTACATAATGCTATTGAGTGATTAAGGAAATTTCTGATTTTCACTAGAATTCACATTTCCTTTCAGATTACCCAATATTAATCCTTACTTAAATTCTTTTTATTTTTTACATATTCCATGGCTACTGTTAGGGAAAACTAGTAATTTCTAAAGGCTTAGGGGCTCAGACATAAATTGATATAGTGATGGGAAAGTAAATAACGTTTATTGACTACCTCCTACATGCCTGACATGGTTGAAATTTTGGCATGAGTTTGGGAAAAGAAGCATCAGTGACCAATATACTTTGTAAATACTCTTCATGAAACATGAGAGGTAGACAGCAATTCTTCTTAGAATATGGAAGATTAACCTTGGTATAGAATCAAATGACTTACAGTGAAAGGCATCTAGATTTCCTAATTCTGGTGTCTAATATTGCACTGTAACAACTGGAAAGTCCTGAACATCTAAACCAGAACTATATGCCATTTTCATCACCCCCACAAGAAACTTCATATGAATTAGTAGTCTCTCCCTGTTCTCCTCTCTCACCAGCTGCTGAAAATCACTATTGATTTTCTGTCTCTCTGGATTTGCCCATTCCATATATTTCATATGAATGCAATCATCCAATATGTAGCTAGGAGTGAAATTTCTGGGTCATATGGTAATTCTATATTTAGTTAGACTATTTTCCAAAGTGGCTGTATCATTTTACATTCTCACCAGCTGTGTATGAGGGTTCCAATTTCTCCACATCCTCACCAACACTTATTATCTATCTATTATAGTCAGGCTAGTCAGTGTGGGGTGGAGTATTACATTGTGGTTTTGCTTTGCATTTGCCTGATGACTAATAATGGTTCGCATCTTTTCATGTGTTTATGGGCTATTTGTTTATCTTCTTTGGAGAAATGTCTATTCATATTATTTGTCCATTTTAAGGGAGCTGTTTGCCTTGTATTGAGTTATAAGGTTCTTTATGAATTTTATATGCAAGTTCCTTATCATATATATGACTTGCAAAAATGCTCTCCCATTCTGTGGACTGTCTTTTCACTTTCTTGAAGGTGTCTTTTGAAGCATAAAAGTTACTGATTTAGGTGAAGTCCAATTTATGTATTTTTTTCTTTTGAAGTCCTATTTTTTCTTTTGTTGCCTGTGTTTTTAGTGTCATAACCAAGAAGTAATTGTCAAATCCAAAATCACTAACATTTAAACCTACTTCTTTTCCTAAGAGCTTTATAGTTTCAGCTCTTAACTTAGGTTATTGATCAATTTTTAGTTAATTTTGTATATAGTGTGGTAGGGCCCAACTTCCTTCTTTTGCATGTGGCTACCCATTTGTTTCAGAACCATTTGTTGAGAAGATGACCCTTTCCCCATGAATAATCTTGATATGCTTGGCAAAAATTAATTGACCATAATTTATGGGTTTACTTCTAGACCATCAATTCTATTCCATTGTTTTATTTTTCTTTTTTGATAGGGAATCTGACTCTGTCACCAGGCTGGAGTGCAGTGGCGTCATCTTAGCTCACTGCAACCTCTGCCTCCCGGGTTCAAGTGATTCTCCTGCCTCAGCCTCCCAAGTAGCTGGGACTACAGGTGCGCACCACCATGACCAGCTAATTTTTTGTATTTTTAGTAGAGATGGGGTTTCACCGTGCTGGCCAGGATGGTCTCAATCTCTTGACCTTGTGATCTGCCCACCTCAGTCTTTCAAAGTGTGAGCCATCGTGCGTGGCCTATTCCACTGTTTTATATGTCTATCCTTATACAAGTACCACACAGTCTTGATTACAGTAGCTTTATAGAGAGTTTTAAAATCTGAAAGTGTGAATCCTCTAACTTTGTTCCTTTTCTGTTCTTTCCAAGATTGTTTTGGCTATTTAGTGCCCCTTGTATATACATATGAAATTTAGGATCAACTTGTTAATTTCCAATAAAGCCAGCTGGGATTTTGATAAGGATTGCAATGAATGCATAGATCAATTTGAAAAGTATTGGCATCTTAAAATGCTACAAAGCTTGCTCTCCTTACCAGGTTTCAGCCATTTTTCTTGATTAAACATTCTTTGGATTGCTGCAAGTCTTTGGCTAATTTTCAGAGTTCTGAAAAAGTTGATTCTGTCAGTTTTGCTGCTGTTTTTATTGCGTTTATGGATGAGAGGATTTCTGAAGACGTTACTCGGCCAATATCCCAGCTAGCTCTAGGTCCTAGTCTCCTGTTTCTTTCTTAGTCTTAAATAACCAGTTGTGACTGCTGCTTCCCTTAAGAGATCAACTGATTTGTCTTTCCACTGCATGCTTAAGAAAATGCCAACTTTAGCAAAGGAAAATGATGTATCTATTAAGAAAATGAGCTTCAATTGATTATAAGTGATTAACTGGCATTGTGAAAATGGAAATCTTCTGTTTCTGTAAGACTGAAAGGAGATAACTGTAGTTCAATACTTATCCCACATGACCAGCTTTCCTAGGAATGTGGGGAAATTTTCATGAACTTTGCACACTTAAGTGTATGTATAGAATAAACTATAGCTGAAACATTGGGTACATATGGACATAAAGATGGGAAAAATAGACACTGGAGACTCCGAAAGGGGAGGGAAGAGGGAAAGGTTGAAAAACTACCTCTTGGGTACTGTGTTCACTATTGGGGTGACAGGTTCAATCGAAGTCCAACCTTCAGCATCACGTAATAGATTCATGTAACAAACCTGCACACGTACCCCCTGAATCTAAAATAGAAAAGGAAATGAGATATTGCTAGAGAGGCCAAATGTCAAAGGATACTGTTTTCTGAATAGACCCAAGATACACAAATAAAATTGCTGTTTGGAATTTTAGTATTATTTCTTTGTTTTTATACAAATAGATTGTGGAGACAAGACATAAAAAAGTTGCATTTTCTGAGTGAGACCTTTGGACTGTTTCCTTTTCAAGGGGAGATACTCTGATTTTCTCAATCCCCTATGCTCTACTTTAGGGCTTCATTACTTCTGCATGGATTATTGACTATTGCAATAACCTCTTAACTAGTCTTTCTGTTTCCAGTCTTGCCTCCTTCAAGTCTGTGCTTCATAGTTGCTGTCAAAATGCATCTTTATAAAGTGCATTTGAAATCCTTCCGTGGCTCCCTGTTAAACTCAAAAATCTCAACTCCTTTGTATGGCCTGCAAGGTCCATTTTCACTTGGCTTCTGTATGCTTGTGTAGCCTTATTTCTCTGTCATCTTATTTGCACCCAATGATCTAGTCATATTTACCTCTTTGGAACATTGTGTTCCTGCTCCCCATATCTCTATGCCTCTGCACATGTGGGTCATCTTTGCTTGGTACATATCCACTATTCATCTTGTTTATGCCCTCATCTGTCAATTTATGTGCAATGAATGAAGTGAAGAAGAAATGAACTCCTTTTAAAATATCCATACACTAATTTAAAAATTACTCAGTTTAAATGCACATCAAAAATTTCGGATCTCGTGATGGTCAAATTCAGTAGAAAGTTCCCTAATCACAGTGTTGCACTGCTTCCAGCAGGATGGGAAATGATTTCCTGACACGTATAGCTAAAGCAATTCAGATAAAGAAGAGCAAAGCTGGAAGCATCACACTTTCTAAATTGTCACATGACACTACATGGTTCTAGTGGTTCTCATATTAATCTTTGTAAATGTAACGCTTTCTGAGAGAATTTTTAAAATACAAAGAAAAACATAAACTAATGCCTCCATTAAACCTCCAGATGAAGCAGAGAAAAACTATCCCAGTTAGTGTACATGGGTGGCAGAATAGTAGTTGAGATCACTGCCTAGAAGAGAGTTCTGAGTCTGGAAAATTACTGCAAATCATTCTTTTCTTATGATGGAAGAACAGAGGGTAATGTGGCTAAAGGGGATTGGGTAATATCAGTAAATTAATAACTTTTATTCAAAAAACTTTTAGAACTTATAAATTAAAGTAAAAAATATAAAACCAACATAAAAATAATTATCTGAAAAAGAAATAATGAAAACAATCCCATTTATAATAGCATCAAAAACAATAAGATAGGAATAAATTTAATCAGGAGATGAAAGATCTGTACACTGAAAACTATAAAACATTGATAAAAGGAATTGAAAACACAAATAAATGGAAAGATATCTCATGTTATGGATTGGAAGATTTAATACTGCTAAAATGTCCATACTACTCAAAGTGATCTATAGATTTAATACAATCTCCATCAAAATTCCAATGGCATTTTTCACAAAAATAGAAGATAAATTCTAAAATTTGTATGGAACTACAAAAGACCTGAAATAGCCAAAGCAATCTATATAAGGAAGAGCAAAGCTGGAAACATCACACTTCCTGATTTTGAATTATATTACAAAGCTACAGGAATCAAAACAGTATGGAACTGGCATTAAAAACAAACACATAGATCAGTGGAACAGAATAGACAGCTCAGAAATAAAGCCATACATAGACAGTCAACTAATCTTTGACAAAAATGCCAAGAATACACAATGGGAAAAGGATAGTCTTTTTAATAAATGGTGCTGGGAAAGCTGAATAGCTAAGTGCAAAAGAGTAAAATTGGAGCCTTCTCTTCTACCATATGCAAGAGTCGACTCAAAAATGTATTAAAGACTTAAGACCTGAAACTGTAAAACTCCTAGAAGAAGACATAGGTAAAAATCTTGACACTGATATTGGCAGTGATTTACTGGATGTGATGCCAAAAGCACAGGCCACAAAAGCAAAAATAGATAAGTAGGACTACATTAAACTAAAAAGTTTCCGCATATTAAAGGAAGCAATGGGTGGCATGAAAAGGCAACCTGTGGACAGAGAGGAAATATTTGCAAGCCATATATTTGATAAGGGTTAATATCCAAAATATATAGGGAATTAACACAACTCAATAGCAAAAAACAAAAAACAAACAACAACAACAACAAAATGAGCAAAAGACCAGAATAAATATTTCTTCTAAGAAGACATACAAGCTGGGCACAGTGGCTCACACCTATAATCCCAGCACTTTGGGAGGCTAAAGCAGGTGGATCACGAGGTCAGGAGTTCAAGACCAGCCTGGCTAAGATGGTGAAACCCTGTCTCTACTAAATATACAAAAATTAGCAAGGCGTGGTGGCAGGCACCTGTAATCTCAGCTACTCAGGATGCTGAGGCAGAGAATTGCTTGAACCTGGGAGGTGGAGGTTGTAGTGAGCCGAGATCATGCCATACAAATGGCCAACATCATATGAAAATATGTTCAACATCACTAATGATCAAGGAAATGCAAAGCAAAGCCATGAGCTATTACTATACTTATCAGGATAGCTATTATTTCTCAAAAAGACATATGCCAAATTATCAGAAAGACAAAAGACAAATGATTAATGTTAATGAGGATGTGGAGAAGAAGGGACCACTGTTGTAGAAATGTACACTGTTGTAGAAATGTAAAATGATGCAGTCAAATGTAAAATAGAAAACAATATGGAGATTCCTCAAAAAAATTAAAACTAGAACTACCATATGATCCAGCAATCCAACTTCTGGATGTATATCCAAAGAAAATGAAATCGGTGTCTTGTAGAAGTATGTGAATGATCATATTTGCAGCATTATTTATAAAAGCCAAGATATGGAAACAGGCTGGTGATATCACCAGGATGGTGGAATAGAAGATCACCTGGCATCACTTTCTTCACAAAAATACAAAGAGAAACTATCTAAAGAAGAATACCACTATGAATTCACCAGAACACAGGGGAGAAGTAGAGAAACTTCCTGGGCCCACAGAGTTGAGAGAAGCTGCAACTGGTAAGAGAAATTGTCATTTCAGACTGAGCTAGCCACTTTCCAAGCTGCCATAATATCACTCACAGAGAATTTCCCTAGACTCGCAGTTTCTGAAGTGAGAGGAGAGAGTTGGAGGTGGACATTGGATCTCCCCACCAGTCTGGGAATCTTCACAGGAAGTTGACTATGGTCTCACCTTACAGGAACCATTAGGGGTAATAGGGTTGGACGACCAGGGATGAATTGGGACCAAAGACCAAAGACATGTCATTGATGACAGTGATTGGTCCGTGGGTCTTAGAGGCTATTCTGTGCTCTCATCAGCAGGGACACCATATTCAAGAGACTGGCTTACCCCATAGCACTGCAAGGCACACAATTTATGGGAAGGCCCAAATTCCTGGCTGAATTTGTTATAAAGCCCAAGTACTTATGTGGAGCCTTTCCCTGGCTTAGAAACAACTAAAAGATCAGGATTAAGTTCCAGTGCTTATGTAAGTAAGCCTTTTCTAGGCTAAGAAATAATAGCAGGGCAGCAATATAGTTCCAGGGTAATGTTTAAGTTCTGATGTTCACTATTAGTATTCCCTGGACAAAGAAATAATGACAGGGCATTGAGTTAGTTCCATTGTAGTGTTTTCATTCTGGTGCTCACTTTAAGTCCTCCCCAGAACAGGAGGCAATGTCAACCAGTGCTTAAGTTCTGAAACTAAGTAGCAAAACTCTAATACCACCTAAGAATACCTGCAAAACCTGGAAGAAGTGGCTATCTCTTCAAAAGCACAGGTGTTAATATAAAGCTGCAAAGATTGTGAAAATTCAGGGAAATATGACACCACCAAGAGAAACCAACAAAACTCCAGCAATAGACCCAGAAGTGTTGCAAATCTTTAAAATGTCTGACAGAGTCAGAATAATCCTCTTTAAAAAGTTCAGAGAATCATAAGAAATATAAGAAAAAATAGAAAACCAAATGAAATTTGGAAAACAATCCAGGAACAAAATGAGAAATTTGACAGATAAATAGAAACAATTTTTAAAAATTATTTTAAAAATTGAAACACTGGAAATGAATAATACAATAACTAAACTGAAAAGCTCATTAGAAAGCTTCAATAACATACTTCATCCAACAGAGGAAAGCATTAGCAAGCATGAATACAGAATACATGAAATTATCCAATTAGAGGAGCAAAAAGAATTTTCAAAAGAGTGAAGAAAGCCTAGGGGAATTATGGGATACCATCAAGAGAACTAACCTCTACATAATAGAAATTCCCAAAGGAGATGAGAGAGAAAAAGATCTAGAAGGCGTCTTTAGGGAAACAATGGCTGAAAATGTTCCAAATCTGGAGAAAGACAACAACATTGAGGTATAGGAATCTCAAAGGTTACCAATCAAATTTGAAACAGAGGAATTCCTTAAGGCACATCATAATCAAATTAGTAAAAATCAAAGACAAAAAAGAATACACAAAGCAGTTAGAAAAAGGAAACATATCATGTTCCATGGAGTTCCAATACAGCTTTCAGCTGATTTCTCAGCAGAAACTCTGCAAGCCAGGAGACATGGGATGCTATATTCAAAGTGTTGAAGAGAAAATACTGTCAACCAAGAATACTGTACCCAGTAAAGCTATCCTTCAAATATGATGGAGACTTTTCCAGACAAACAAAAACCAAGGGAATTAATCTGTATCAGACCTGCCTTATAAGAAATGCTAAAGGGAGTTCCTCAACCCTCAAGAAATAGATGCAAATGTGAAATTTTAAAAACCTGAAGGTATTAAACTCACTGGTAAAAGAAAACAGATAAATTCAGAATACTCTAATAATTTAATTGAGGTAAATAAATCACTTATATCTTAAGTATGAAGACTAAAAGACAAAAATATTAAGATATGGAGACAACCTAAGTGTCCATCAGCAGAAGAATTGGTAAAAAGATGTGGCAGGTAGCTAGCTAGCTATGTGTGTATATGTGTGTGGTTACTAATCTTTTGCAAGATCCAAATATTTTTCCCATTCTCTAGGTTGCCTTTTCATTCTATGTCCTTTGATAGAGTTTTAAATTTAGGGGTAGTCCAATTTATCTGTTTACATTTGCTGCCTGTGCATTTGGTATCATATCCAAATACCATTGCCAAACTGAATGTCATGAAGCTTTCCCACTATATATTTTTTTCTAACAGTTTTATAATTTTAGGTGTTATGTTTAGGCCTTTGATCCATTTTGAGTTGTATTTGTATATGGTATAAGGCAAGGGACCAACCTCATATTTTTGTATGTGGATATTCAGTTTTCCAGTATCATTTGTTGAAAAGACTGTCCTTTCCCCATTAAATGGTCTTGGCACCCTTGTTGAAGATTCCATCACCAAATAATTGGATGTTTATTTCTGCAATCTCTATTATATTCATTGGTCTATATGTCTTTCTTTATGCTAGTTCCACACTATTTCGATTACTGTAGCTCTGTAGTATGTTTAAAATCTGGAAATGAGACTTCCAACTTTGCCCGTCTTTTTCAAGATATTTTTGGCTATTCAGAGCTCCTCAAAATTCCAGGTGAATTAAAAAACCTAATCCTTATACAAAAAATGGTGGGCTCATTTTAAAATTTTATTTAACTCTTTAATGATGAAACCAGTAGGATGGCCAAGCAGGTTTCAAAGAGAGTTTGAGAAATTGAGATTTTTATAATGAGGAGAAAACATTCTGCAATAAATTTGCGACATTAGTTACAAATTGTCCTCTGGGAAAATTATACCTACCCCCCCCTTTTTTTTAACCATTGTAAAGAATCTTTTCTACCAATATAAAGAAGATAACCCATGGGTCTTCTTTACATTGTTAGAAACAAAAATCACCTTATAAATTTTACAGACTTTTAAAATGTTTGAGTCAGGATCAGTTGTGTAAATAAAGTTAAGTAGGCTCATTAGAAAATGTTGTTAGCATTACATAAAAAGTCATATAATCATCTTTTACATTATCTACAAGTTTTGAGTAATTTTCCTTTAACGTATTTATTTTTTGAGACAGAGTCACACTCTGTCACCCAGGCTGGAATGTAGTGGCAAGATCTCTGCTCACTGCAACCTCTGCCTCACAGGTTCAAGCGATTCTGGAGTAGCTGGGATTACAGGCATGTGCCACTATACTCAGCTAATTTCTGTATTTTCAGTAAAGACAGGGTTTCACCATGTTGGGTAGGCTGGTCTCGAACTCCTGACCCCAAGTGATCCGCCTGCCTTGACCTCCCAAAGTGCTGGGATTACAGGTGTGAGCCACTGCACCCAGCCCCTTTAACTTATTTTTTACTCTTTTCCCCAATGAACTGGAATAATATCTCTCACATTTCCTTTTTTCTTTTGTGCTTTTGAAATACCATTTAAGTGCTTTTGAAATGCCTTCCATACACTAAAACTAGAGACAGGCATATGACCTTTAAAATCCAGCACAGGTTTCTTTTGAGAAATCTTCTTCTAATATACCCTTCTCTCCAACCCTAGAGTGGGTGAAGTGTTCTGTGCTCCCAGTGTTCCCTGTACGTGCTCCATAATGGCACTTATCACAGCCTGTTCTAGTTGCTTATGTATAAGTTTCTGTCTCACCAAACTGTGAGATCCCTGAGGACAGGAACAGTCTTTTATCTTCAGCATCGAGCCTGATGCCTGGCACATGATAAGTCCTCAACAAGCATTTGTTGATTGAATGAAGAAGTTGAGCTTTAGTCATCCAGAACCAATTGTCTAGATGTCTGTTCACTTTTGGTTCTAGTGCCTCTTCTTAGAGCTTCTTCTGTTGCAGAATTGTAGAGACTGGAGAGACCGTTGAGGTTGCAGAAGGAGTTTATTTTAGGTGTACACTGGCCCAGCTCAGATTTGGATCCAAAATGGCTGAGCCCTTAACACAGACAGGGCTTAACTTTTTATACATGAAGTACACAGTGGTGCTAAAACAAGTTTGCAGGTGTAGAACAGAGGCAATTTATTAAGCAATGACAGGCACCTAATTTAGGGTTACATATGACTGTTGCTATGCAACCCAGATGTTTGCTATCTGTAGAGCTCAAGGATTCTAGAATAGGCCTGATCTATTGCTTTCTACTACAGTGCATAGAAGGCTGGAGTCCAGCCTGCTTGGGCACTTCCTATGACCTTCACTTGTTACAGAAACTTGCAGTTATCAGCTATAGAGACCAAGAAAATACGAATTTATAAACTTACAAAACTTGCAAAGCAGGATACAATTCCACAGGATGGGGAAGAACTCAGGGAAGTTTGCTTATAAAAAAAAATAATTTATGCTTCTCTTTCCTGCATTAACTTTATTTTTTTGACATTTTTATTGTTTATAATTTTTATTATTAATAATTCCTTTATGGCTATCCTTGTAGGTAAATCTTTGGGCATAACCATCATATTTTCCCCCTTAATATAATTTCCTACATGGGGAATTGCTGTATTAGAAGCTATAATATATATATATATAATTGCACTTTAGGTTCTGGGGTACATGTTCAGAATATGCAGGATTGTTGCATAGGTGCCTACATGGCAATGTAGTTTGCTGCCTCCATCCCCCTGTCACCTATATCTGGCATTTCTCCCCATGTTATCTCTCCCCATCCTCACTGCCCACCACTGTCCCTCCCCTAGTCCCCCACTAGCTGACCCCAGTGTGTGACGCTCCCCTCCCTGTGTCCATGTGTTCCCATTGTTCAACACCCTCCTATGAGTGAGAACATGTGGTGTTTGGTTTTCTGTTCTTTTGTCAGTTTGTTGAGAATGATGGTTTCCAGATTCATCCATGTCCCTACAAAGGACACAAACTCATCATTTTTATGGTTGCATAGTATTCCATGGTGTATATATGCCACATTTTCCTTGTCCAGTCTATCATTGATGGGCATTTGGATTGGTTCCAGGTCTTTGCTATTGTAAACAGTGCTGCAATAAACATACGTGTGCATGTGTCTTTATAATAGAATGATATATAATCCTTTGGATATATACCCAGTAATGAGATTGCTGGGTCAAATGGAATTTCTATTTCTAGGTCTTGAGGAATTACTACACTGTCTTCCACAATGGTTGAACTAATTTACACTCCCACCAACAGTGTAAAAGCATTCCTATTTCTCCACATCCTCTCTAGCATCTGTCGTCTCCTGATTTTTTAATGATCACCATTCTAACTGGCGTGAGATGGTATCTCAATGTAGTTTTGATTTGCATTTCTCTAATGACCAATTATGATGAGCATTTTTTCATATGTTGGCCTCATAAATTTCTTTTGAAAAGTGTATGTTCATATCCTTCACCCACTTTTGAATGGGTTTGTTTGTTTTTTTTCTTGTAAATCTGTTTTAGTTCTTTGTAAATTCTGGATATTAGCCCTTTGTCCGATGGGTAGATTGCAAAAATTTTTTCCCATTCCGTTGGTTGGAGGTTCACTCTAATGATTGTTTCTTTTGCTGTACAGAAGCTCTGGAGTTTAATTAGATCCCATTTGTCTATTTTGGCTTTTGTTGCCAATACTTTTGGTGTTTTAGTCATGAAGTCCTTGCCTATGCCTATGTCCTGAATGGTTTTGCCTAGGTTTTCTTCTAGGGTTTTTATGGTGTTAGGTCTTATGTTTAAGTTTTTAATACACCTGGAGTTAATTTTAGGGTAAGATGTTAGGTAGGGGTCCAGTTTCTGCTTTCTGAGCACTGCTAGCCAGTTTTCCCAACACCATTTATTAAATAGGGTATCTTTTCCCCATTGCATGTTTTTGTCAGGTTTGTGAAAGATCAGATGATTGTAGATATGTGACATTGCCTCTAGGGCCTCTGTTCTGTTCCGTTGGTATTTATCTCTCATTTGGTACCAGTATCATGCTGTTTTGATTACTGTAGCCTTGTAGTATAGTTTGAAGTCAGGTAGCGTGATGCCTCCAGCTTTGTTGTTTTTGCTTAGAATGGTCTTGGCTATGTGGGCCCTCTTTTGGTTCCATATGAAGTTTAAGGTGAGTTTTTCCAGTTCTGTGAAGAGGGTCATAGGTAGCCTGATAGGGATAGCACTGAATCTGTAAATTACTTTGGGCAGTATGGCCATTTTCACAATATTGATTTTTCCTAAGCATGAGCATGGAATGTTTTTCCATCTGTTTGTGTCCTCTCTTATTTCTTTGAGCAGTGGTTTGTAGTTCTCCTTGAAGAGGTCCTTCATATCCCTTGTTAGTTGTATTCCTAGGTATTTTATTCTCTTTGTAGTAATTGTGAATGGGAGTTCACTCATGATTTGGCTCTCTGTTAGTCTGTTATTGGTGTATAGGAATGCTTGTGATTTTTGCACATTGATTTTGTATCCTGAGACTCTGCTGAAGTTGCTTATCAGCTTAAGGAGATTTTGGGCTGAGAAGATGGGGTCTTCTAAATATACAATCATGTCATCTGCAAATAAAGACAATTTGACTTCCTCTTTTCCCAATTGAATATGCTTTATTTCTTTTTCTTGCCTGGTTGCCCTAGCCAGAACTTCCAATACTGTATTGAATAGGAGTGGTGAGAGAGGACATCCTTTTCTTGTGCCTGTTTTCAATGGGAAAGCTTCCAGTTTTTGCACATTTAGTATGATGTTGGCTGTGGATTTGTCATAAATAGCTCTTATTATTTTGAGATACATTCCATTAATACCTAGTTTATTGAGAGTTTTTAGCATAAACGACTGCTGAATTTTGTTGAAGTCCTTCTCTGCATCTATTTAGATAATCATGTGGTTTTTATCTTTGGTTTTGTTTATGTGATGGATTACATTTATAGATTTGTGTATGTTGAACCAGCATTGCATCCTAGGGGTGAAGACAACCTGATTGTGATGGATCAGCTTTTTGATGTGCTGCTGGATTTGGTTTGCCAGTATGTTATTGAGATTTTGCATCAATGTTCATCATGGATATTGACATGAACTTTTTCTTTTTTAGTTGTGTTTCTGCCAGGTTTTGGTATCAGGATGATGTTGGGCTCATAAAATGAGTTAGGGAGGATTCCCTATTTTTCTGTTGTTTGGAATAGTTTCAGAAGGAATGTTACCAGCTCCTTTTTGTACCTCTGGTAGAATTTGGCTGTGAACCTGTCTGGTCCTGTACCTTTTTTGGCTCGTAGGCTATTTTTTTTTAAATTGTGCTTTAGGTTCTGGGATACATGTGCAGATCATGCAGGATTGTTGCATAGGTACATACATGACAAGGTGGTTTGCTGCCTCCTTCACCCGTGTCACCTATATCTGGCATTTCTCCCCATGTTATCCCTTACCAACCTCCCCACCCTCTGTTCCTGTGTTCTCATTGTTCAACACCTGCCTATGAGTGAGAATATGTGATATTTGGTTTTCTGTTCCTGTGTCAGTTTTCTGAGAATGATGGTTTCCAGATTTATCCATGGCCCTACAAAAAACATGAACTCATCCCTTTTTATAGCTGCATAGTATTCCATTGTGTATATGTGCCACATTTTCTTTGTCCAGTCTATTATTGATGGGCATTTGGGTTGGTTCCAGGTCTTTGCTATTGTAAAGAGTGCCACAATAAATATACGTGTACATGTGTCTTTATAATAGAACAACTGCTACTCCTTTGGGTATAGACCTAGTAATGGGATGGCCGGGTCAAATGGTATTTCTATTTCTAATTCCTTGAGGAATTTCCACACTGTCTTCCACAATGGCAAAACTAATTTACACTCCCACCAACTGTATAACAGTGTTCCTTTTTCTCTACATCCTCTCCAGCATCTGTTGTCTCCGATTTTCTAATGATTGCCATTCTAACTGATGTGAGATGGTATCTCAATGCGGTCTTGATTTGCATTTCTCTGATGACAAGTGATGATGAACATCTTTTCATATGTTTTTTGGCCTCATAAATGTCTTCTTTTGAAAACGTGTCTGTTCATATCTTTCGCCCATTTTTGAATGGGTTTTTTTTTTCTTGTAAGTTTCCTTTAGTTGCTTGTAGATTCTGGATATTAGGCCTTTGTCAGATGGGTAGATTGCAAACATTTTTTTCCCATTCTGTTGGTTGCCTGTTCACTCTGATGATTGTTTCTTTTGCTGTACAGAAACTCTTAAGTTTAATTAGATCCCATTTGTCTATTTTGGCTTTTGTTACCATTGCTTTTGGCGTTTTAGTCATGAAGTCCTTGCCTACACATATGTCCTGCATGGTTTTGCCTAGGTTTTCTTCTAGGATTTTTATGGTATTAGGTTTTACATTTAAATCTTTAACCCATCTGGAGTTAATTTTAGTGTAAGGTGTAAGGAAGGGGTCCAGTTTCAGTTTTCTGCAGATGGCTAGCCAGTTTTCCCAACATCATTTATTAAACAGGGAATCCTTTCCCCTTTGCTTGTTTTTGTCAGGTTTATCGAAGATCATACCGTTGTAGATGTGTGACATTTCTTCCAAGGCCTCTGTTCTGTTCCATTTGTCTTCTCTGTTTTGGTACCAGTACCAGGCTCTTTTGATTACTGTAACCTTGTCGTATAGTTTGAAGTTAGGTAGCATGATCCCTCCAGCTTTGTTCTTTCTGCTTAGGATTGCCTTGGCTACGTAGGCACTCTTTTGGTTCCATATGAAGTTTAAAGTGGTTTTTTCCAGTTATATGAAGAAGGTCAATGGTAGCTTGATGGGGATGGCATTGAATCTATAAATTGGCTGGTAGGCTATTAATTGCAATTTCAGACCTTGTTATTGGTCTATTCAGGGATTCAGCTTCTTCCTGGTTTAGTCTTGGGAGGGTGTAAGTGTCCAGGAATTTTCAATTTCTTCTAGATTTACTAATTTATTTGCATAGAGGTATTTGTAGTAATCTCTGATAGTAATTTGTATTTCTTTGGGATCAGTGGTGATATCTTCTTTATCATTTTTTTTGCATCTATGCAATTCTTCTCTCTTTTCTTCCTAATTAATCTGGCTAGCACTCTCTCTATTTTGTTAATCTTTTCAAGAAACCAGCTCCTGGATTTATTGTTTTTTTTAAAGGGCTTTTTGTGTCTCTCTCTCCTTCAGTTCTGCTCTAATCTTAGTTATTTCTTCTCTTCTGCTAGCTTTTGAATTTGTTTGATCTTGCTCCTCTAGTTCTTTTAATCATGATGTTAGGGTGTTGATTTTAGATCTTCCCTCCTTTCTCTTGAGGGCATTTAGTGCTATAAATTTCCCTCTAGACACTGCTTTAAATGTGTCCCAGAGATGCTGGTATGTTGTGTCTTCGTTCTCATTGGTTTCAAAGAACATCTTTATTTCTGTCTTCCTTTCATTATTTTTCCAGTAGTCATTCAGGAGCAGGTTGTTCAGTTTCTGGGTAGTTGTGTGGTTTTGAGTGAGTTTCTTAATCCTGAGTTCTAATTTGATTGCACTGTGGTCTGAGAGACTGTTATAATTTTCATTATTTTGCATTTGCTGAGGAGGGTTTTACTTCCTATTATGTAGTCAATTTTAGAATAAGTGCAGTGTGGTGCTGAGAAGAATGTATATGCTGTGGATTTGGGGCAGAGAGTTCTGTAGATGTCTGTTAGGTGCACTAGGTCCAGATCTGAGCTCAAGTCCTGGATATCCTTGTTAATTTTCTGTCTTGATCTATCTAATGTTGACAATGGGGTTTTAAAGTCTCCCACTGTTATTGTGTTGGAGTCTAAGTCTCTTTGTAGGTTATGAAGAACTTGCTTTATGTATCTGGGTGCTCCTGTAGTGGGTGTGTATATAATTAGGATAGTTAGCGCTTCTTGTTGCATTGATTCCTTTACTATTATGTAACGCCCTTCTTTGTCTCTTTTAATCTTTTTGGTTTAAAGTTTGTTTTATTAGAGACTAAGATTGCAACCCCTGCTTTTTTTTTCTTTCTCCATTTGCTTGGTATATCTTCCTCCGTCCCTTTATTTTGAGCCTATGTGTGTCTGCACGAGAGTTAGGTTTCCTGAATACAGCACACTAATGGCTCTTGACTCCTTATCCAACTTGCCAGTCTGGGTATTTTAACTGGGCCATTTAGCCCATTTACCTTGAAAGTTAATATTGTTGTGTATGAATCTGATCCTGCCATTTTGATGCAAGCTGGTTGTTTTGCCCATTAGTTGATGCAGTTCCTTCATAGTGTTGATGGTCTTTACAATTTGGTATGTTTTTGCAGTGGCTGGTACTGATTGTTCCTTTCCACGTTTAATGCTTCCTTCAGGAGCTCTTGTAAGGCAGGCCTGGTGGTGACAAAATCTCTTAGCAGTTGCTTGTCCACAAAGGATTTTATTTCTCCTTTGCTTATGAAGCTTAGTTTGGCTGGATATGAAATTCTGGGTTGAAAATTCTTTTCTTTAAGGATATTGAATATTGGCCCCTACTCTCTTCTGGCCTGTGGGTTTTCTGCCCAGAGATCCGCTGTTAGTCTGATGGGCTTCCCTTTGTAGGTAACCCAATCTTTCTCTCTGGCTGCCCTTAGCATTTTTCCCTTCATTTCAACCCTGGTGAATTTGATGATTATGTGTTTTGGGGTTGCTCTTCTCGAGGAATATCTTTGTGGTGTTGTCTGTATTTCCAGAATTTGAATGTTGGCCTGCCTTGCTAGGTTGGGGAAGTTCTCCTGGATAATCCTGAAGAGTATTTTCCAACTTTGTTTCATTCTCCCTGTCACTTTCAGGTACACCGACCAAACGTCTTTTCACATAATCTCACATTTCTTGGAGGCTTTGTTCATTTCTTTTCACTCTTTTCTCTCTAATCTTGCCTTCTCACTTTATTTCATTGAGCTCATCTTCAATCTCTGATATCCTTTCATCTGGTTGATCAATTCAGCTATTGAAACTTGTGTATGCTTCACGCAGTTCTCCTGCTGTTTTTTTTTTAGCTACATCAAGTCGTTTATGTTCTTCTCTATGCTGGTTATTCTAGTTAGCATTCGTCTAACCTTTTTTCAAGGTTCTTTGCTTCCTTGCATTGGGTTAATACATGCTTCTTTAGCTTGGAGAAGTTTGTTATTACCCACATTCTAAAGCTTGCTTCTGTCAGTTCATCAAATTCATTCTCCATCCAGTTTTATTCTATTGCTGGTGAGGAGTTGTGATCCCTTGGAAGAGAAGAGGCATTTTGGTTTTTGGAGATTTCATCCTTTTTGCACTGGTTTCTTCCCATCTTTGTGGACTTATCGACCTTTGGTCTTTGATGTTGGTGACTTCTGGATGGGGTCTCTGAGTGGACCTCCTTCCTGTTGATGTCAAAACTATTTCTTTCTGTTTGTAGTTTTCCTTCTAACAGTCTCTGCATGTCTGCTGGAGTTTGCTGGAGGTCCAGTCCAGATCCTGCTTGCCTGGTAATCACCCATGGGGGCTGCAGAACAGCAATGATTGCTTCCTGTTCATTCCTCTGGTAGCTTTGCCCCTGAAGGGTACCTGCCAGATGCCAGCAGAGCTCTCCTATCTGATGTGTCTTCCGGTTAGGATAAATGGGGGTCAGGGAGCCATTTAAGGAGGCAGTCTATCTCTTATTAGAGCTGAAGCACTGTGCTGGGAGCTTCGTTGCTCCCTTCAGGGCTGCCAGGCAAGGAGGTTTAAGTCTGCTGAAGCTGAACCCACAACCACCCCTTTTCCCAGGTGCTCTGTCCCAGGAAGGTGGGGGCTTTGTTTATAAGTCCCTGATGGGTTGCTGCCTTTTTTCAGAGATGCCCTGCCCAGCAAAAAGTGAGTCTAGGGCTAGTCTGCCTTGCTAAGCTTCTGTGGGCTCTGCCCAGTTGTTGTATAAACTTCCCAGTGACTTTGCTTACATAGGTGAGGTTAAAATTGCATACCTGAGCCACAGCAATGGTGGACACCCCTCCCCTCACCGAGCTCAGATACCCCAGGTCGAGCTCAGACTGCTGTGCTGGCTGTGAGAATTTCAAGCCAGTGGATCTTAGCTTACTGGTCTTCATGGGGGTGGGACCTGCTGGGCCAGATCACTTGGCTCCCTGGCTTCAGCCCCCTTTTTCAGGGGAATGAGCGGTTCTGTCTTCTGTCTCGCTGGCGTTCTAGGCGCCACTGGGGTATGAGAAAAAAAATTGCTGCAGCTAAAACAGCTGCCCGGTTTTGTGCTGGAAACCCAGGGTGCCAGCGTTGTAGGCACTGGAGGGAATTTCCTGGTCTGTGGGTTGTAAAGACTGTGGGAAAAGTGCAGGATCTGAGCCAGAGTGCCAGAGTGCTGGGAAAGTCCCTAATGGCTTCCCTTGGCTAGGAGAGGGAGTTGCGGGCCCCTTGTGCTTCCTGGGTGAGGCGACGCCCCACCTGCTTCAGCTTGCCCTCCCTGGGCCGCACCACTGTCTAACCGGTCCCAGTGAGATCAACCTGGTACCTCAGCTGGAAATGCAGAGATCACTCACCTTCTGTGTCGCTCTCGCTGGGAACTGCAGACAGGAGCTGTTCCTGTTTGGCCATCTTGTCGGAAATCCTGGGAATACAAATTTTTTTTTTTTTTTGAGGCATAGTCTCACTCTGTCACCCAGGCTGGAGTGCAGTGGTGCAGTCTTGGCTCACGGCAACCTCTGCCTCCCAGGTTCAAGCAATTCTCCTGCCTCAGCCTCCCAAGTAGCTGGGACTGCAGGGGTGTTCACCACGCCCCACTAATTTTTGTATTTTTTTAGTAGAGACAGGGTTTCATCATATTGGCCAGGCTGGTCTCAAACTCCTGACCTCATGATCCACCCACCTCAGCATGCTAAAATGCTGGGAAGCCTGGGGAATAATTTCAGACTCTTAAAATGTGGAATGGGTCAGTGTCAACTAGCAAGGTCCTGGGTGGGTTGTGATAGGGGAGGGCCGGGGGACTTTGTGGCCACTCATGGGGCAGAATCAAATAATAGTTGGAGGGAAAAGAGCTGAAAATGAAAGCTAGAGAATGTTGAGGATCAGTATGGCTCACTTCCCAATTTTGCTGGGCCGGCTCTGCCTTACGAGATCTGCCAGGTCTATCTATAATTTTCCTCTAGAATGTTGGGTGTCATCCAAGGTGTCCTCAGTTCTAGCATCCGGTCCTTCTTCACGAGAAGAAAGGACAAGGTCTTGCTGTGGGCATGTAGTTAATGCCAGGGCCTACTTTTCACCCCTCTTTGCCTGGTCACAGTTGCACTAGGGAGCTGCGCTCTTTAGGCAAGGATGAGCTCCTTCAGTCAATTTAATACCCTGGAAACAAGAAGTGACACAGCCTGTGTCAAACAGGCCCCAGTACATTTTTATTGAATTAGAAAGGGACAGCTCTGTAATTTGGTGAGGAGGGCATGCTGGAGCCCACCTGAAGGAAACGGGAAAGGGAGAAAAGGGCATTGCAAACCATCCTCCCGTCAAGTACTGCTTTCTCCATTTTCTAGTGCATGTGTTTTAGCCACGTTAACACCACACCTCTGTAACCTGCTCTGGACTATTCTAGCTAACAACTGCACATTAAGGTAGCCTTAGGTTGGTGCAAAAGCAATTGAGATTTTTGCCATTGAACACATAGCAAAAACCACAGTGACTTTTGCACCAAGCTAATACTATCTCATCAGTAATTCCAGAACCTAATAACGCAGAAATAAGGTGGGTCAGAAATTTACACAAAGCTGTCGAGTAAACATTATTATCCCAGCTGTAATGACTTTTTTCTCTCCCCGGAGACCTTCCAGGGGAAATGATTTTCAGCAGCAAGTCTGCTTCCCCGCTCCACCTTCCTGTTGGCGTCAATCGAGACTGACGCCAACAGGCTCCCTGCGCTGTCATTCATCCCTGCTGAGCCGCTGCACTGGGGTCACGGAGAGGTCACAGCAGATGTTCTTCTCACTGCTCCTGCTTCATATTCACTCTGGTTTTCTCCTGGGGGTTGCCAAAGTAGGAAGTAACCTGTGGGGAGATGATAGGATGTCAGGGCTTGTGGCTGTTGCTGTGATTCTGGCCAGTCAGACCCGATTCTTTTTCAGTTTATCAGCCAGGCAAGACTCTCAAGCCCATTGCCTGGTCCTCCTAGGTAGCATTTTCTTGTTTATCCTTGTATTGTTGGAGGTCAGCACTGGACCTGGCACATAGGAAATAAACACTTTGTCGTTGTTAAATAGAGGGCAGTACTGAGGGTGTGAGGAACCTGGCAATTGCTTGGGCAGAGAGCTGTGGACAGTTCTGCGCCTTGAGCCAGATTGTGCCGTGACAGCAGGACCACTCCAGCTGAGGGGCGAGCACATTCTCCACCTCTGCCCGTAAGCTCCTCTCCAGGCTGTGGACTCTCGGTTTGTTCAGATATTTGTCATAAGAAAAGTTGAAACAGATGGAACATATAATGCAGTGGAAAGGAGCAAAAGCCTTCGAAATCATTCCTTCACAATAAACATTTATTGTGTACCGAGGTGCTGTTGTTCTAGCCTCTTGGGATACGATAGTGCACAAAATGGACAAAAATACCTACTTGGTGGATTCTGATTGGTGGCGACCTACAGTTCACAATAAAAAGAATGAGTTGGCCACGTATGGTGGCTCACATCTGTGATCCCAGCACTTTGAGAGGGCGAGGCGGGCGGATCACCTGAGGTCAGGAGTTCGAGACCAGCCTGGCCAACGTGGTGAAACCCCATCTCTACTAAAAATACAAAAATTATCCAGGCATGGTGGCTCAGGCCTGTAATCCCAACTACTCGGGAGGCTGAGGCAGGAGAATCACTTGAACCCGGGAGATGGAGGTTGCAGTGAGCCAAAATTGCACTCTATCTCAAAAAAAAAAAAACAAAAAAAAGAGTGATGTTAGCAGTCAGGTGCTATGGAAAAAAGTGGAGCAGGATGAGGGGTGTTGTGAGCACAGGGTTGAGAAGTCTTTTTAGAAATTACCTCTTTGAGAAGATGCGGATGTGGGAGGAAGAACAGCCAAGGCAAGAGCCCAAGGGGAGGAGCTATGCGCTGGAAGAAAGCGAGCCGGCCAGTGTGGGGAGTGGAGTGGATGCGGGGACTGTGGGAGATGAGGTCAGGAAGGTGACGGGCTGCGGGGCAGCATCGTCTGGAGCCCGGTGGATATGCCTGGCAGATTCTGCAAATAAAAATATGCAATCTCAGCTAAATTTGAATTTCAGTTAATGAATAATTTAAAAAAATACAAATATTGCACGAAACCATACTTACACTAGAAAGTTATTAGCTGTTCACCTGAAGTCCAAATTTAACTGGGCATCCTCCATTGCCTTTGGCAACACCGCTGTGGACCATTGTAAGGATTCTGAGTAAGAATTTGGGAGCCCTCAGAGGGCCTTGGGCAGAGGAAGGCTGCCAGCTGCCTGGGAGTTTGAAAGGGCCACTCGGGCCACTCGAGCTGCTTTGCGGAGAGCAGAGGGAGAGAGCACTGTGGATGGCAGGGAGGCCGGATGAGGCTGCGAAGTGGTCCCTGCTCTGCATGGGGACTCAGACCTGGGGGCCGGGGTGGTGAGAAGCCGACAGATTCCGCGAATTTTGGAAGCATAGCCAACAGGATTTCCTATAGATGTAGATGATAATTAAAGCCAGGAGCCTGGAGGAATTTCCAAGAGAATGAGGTCTGGTGCCCTGCAGCATTAAGAGGTCAGGAAAAAGAGGAGGAGGCACAAAAGATGCTAAGGTTTTGACCAACGAGTAGGAGGAAACCCTAGGGAATGCGATGTCCTGGGAGAAGAGAAAGTGTCAGGGAGGAGGAGTGAAGTGTTCCAAAAGGTACTGATAAGTCAGATGGGATGACTGACGGCTGACTAGTGGATTTAGCATGGATTTGCTGGAGACCTTGACAGGAACAGTTTTGGTGGAGTGGCATAGGTGGGACTGGAATTGGTTTAAGAGGGAATCAGAGAAGTATATGAAGATAATACTAGCAGCTCTTTGGAGAAGTCACACATATTTAGGGTCCTTCCACTTGCGTCATTCTTGGTAAATAATTTTCTGATCCTCAAGTCTCTCTTGCAAAAAAGGAATAGTAAGTGATGCTGTAAATATTAAACATGTAAAAGTTATGACATATAATAAGCATCTAGTAACTGGATATTAAGGTTACTGTAATAGTGTTAATTTCTGACATGATGTGCCTCGATTTCCCTATCTGTAAAATGGGAGTAATAATACCACCTACCCCATGGTGGTGGTGTAAGGATTAAATTACATAATCTACATAAAAGCACACAGAATAAACAGCTCGTGACACATATGAAGTCCATAAAGCTCTTATTATCCAATCAGTTCTCTTGTGAATGCTGGTCCATCTGCTTTGCAAACGTTTTGCTTCCTAGAAGTGAACAGGGGTGTGGAACTGATCAGATAATTCCCTTGTCTTGTATACTATCCTCGTGTTAATGTGATTTAAACTTCTGTTGGCAGCAGCCTCTGCTGCTTTGCAATCTGTAAAGTCCTCTGCAAGTGGTGGTTATTAGCGCTTACTCCTGATGCGAGTTAAAACCACGCTCTGACCACAGGATGTGCTTGTCTTCATTTGAGAGTGAAGTCACAGGAGTTAATCAGTTTTCCATCTAACAGAGAATCTGGTGAGCAAATAGTCACAGCACAGGATGCAGAATTCCTGCAGGCATTCTTAATCATTTTTGAGAATCTGAGGAAGCCAAGGACAAAGGCAGATAAACACAAAATTTAATGCCATGGGATATAAAAAATCATTTTAAAGACTAAAAAATGTGCCTAAATTGTAATGATTTTGAATTTTTTCCTATAACAGTAATTTATAAAGGAGGTGACAACACATCTTCCTGGAAAGGCCAAAATAAAGATGGTAAAGTGATTTTTTTTTTTTCTTAAAGTTTTTAAATGGAGCAAGATAGAATCAGTACTTGTAGCTTCTGAATGTGATTAGGGGTTGTTGAAGTTTCTCCACCACCTTCAAGATATACAGTATTAAAGTTTCAGTTCTGTAAAAAGAGAGTGCTCTGGCCATTTCCTGGAGAGTAAAATAAGGAAGGGAAATTTTAATCTGTGGGAAGATCACATGTTAATCTAAGACCCTATTTCCGATGAATTCTTGTTCTAGGTCACTTAATATATATTTTTTCAAGTAAAAAGAGGGGTTGGATGAAGTTAGCTCCTAGCTCCATTTTCAACTCTAAAACCTACTATGAAACCCAAAGTATTTCAAGGAATGGACTTTCAGCAGCTGGCCTGGCAGCAGAACTCCTGTCCTAGAACGCCACCTAGCAGCAAGGAGAAGGCAAAACCCTCTAATGAATAATTAATTTGACTTCAGAACAAAACAGTTTTTTAAAAATCCAGCTTTGGTGGAGTCCCCCCACCAGTCTACTCTGAGGAATAATTCAGGTAGAGAAATCCTGGGCTTATCAGCTCCAAGTTGAAAACTCGAATGAGGTTTTCACATACTACTTTCCCCTTGCTCTCCGTTTTAGCAGCTGTTGCTGGAAGCTCAGCTATCTCGGCAGTTTTACCAATGAACCCTCCCTCCGCCAGTGCCCTTATGACACCAAACTACCCTGACACTCTTACAGACTTGTTTCAAAGACAGCAGCGAATTCAGTTTTGTGAAGGTTTCACAAGTTCCAATGACATCAGTTTATCTTGCCCAATCAATGTCATGGCATTAACAAACAAAAGGAGAGTGGCCATTGGTTCAGCTGTTGGGAAGGTTGTTTCCACTCTCCCCATGTTGCAATCCATCTGGCTAGTATTGTGAGAGGGGAAAAAGGCCCTCGCATTCAAGTATTGCTCATGATACAGCCCACATTACATTTTTACAATATTTAGTAGGAAAATGCCACCATGGGAGAGAAAGGAATACAGAACTTAGTGGATAATCAAATTCAGCTGAGTTACAATAACCTATTGCTACTTGATTTCACTTTTTTTTTTTTTTTTTTTGAGACAAAGTCTTGCTCTGTTGCCAAGGCTGGAGTGAAGTGGCACGATCTCCGCTCCCTACAACCACCATCTTCTAGGTTCAAGGGATTCTCCTGTCTCAGCCTCCTGAGTAGCTGGGATTATAGGCATGTGCCAGCACACCCAGCTAATTTTTGTATTTTTAGTAGAGATGGGGTTTCACCATGTTGGCTAGGCTGGTCTCGAACTCCTGACTTCAGGTGATCCACTCACCTTGGCCTCCCAAAGTGCTGGGATTACAGGTGTGAGCCACTGAGCCCAGCCTGATTTCACTTATTAAAAATAAAGTTACTTTCTAACACAATAGTTCTCAGCTTCTTACGTCCATGCTAACATGTCTGATGGATAAAATCCTTGGATATGTCACAGTGGCTCCCACTTTCATTTGGGAAGAAAGAATTGCAATTCAGGGCAGACAGGGTAGTCTGGTATGTCTGAAGAACAAAGAGAAGGTTAGAGGTTTTATAAAAAAGAGAAACATTAAAAAAAAAAAAAAAAAAAAAAAAAAAGAGAAACATTACATACTGCTCTTTGAGAAACTTCTTTGGCACTAGTAAGGTTCTAGGGAGCTGTAAGTTTTGATTAGTGAGTGATGGCATTAGGTAGTATTAGTCTTAGAATCGCAGCAATTCATTTTAGCAACTATTCAATAAAATGGATTTCAGATTATAGCACAGTTTCAGCAGCCAGGCGTGCAGAGATTTTGGAGCAGTGTTACCTGTCCCGAGTTCTTTTCCCCCATGGCTTCTCAACTCTCTCAGTTGGGTGTAACAAGAATGGCCCAATTCCTGTGATTAGCTTTCACAGAAGGACTGAAGAAATGCTGCGGGGCAGTGTGGAGGAGGGGCAGCGTGAACAGATTGATAAAGTTCTCTCTTCATCCAGGCAGCGCGCTCCTCCAACTCCTTCCCTTGAGAATCACCACTTGAAAGTTTTCATGAGAAAGGCCAGGACATACGTGTTTGTATTTTCTTGGATGTGGTTGGTTATCCTCGCACATGGTAGTTCTCAGCCCTTGCTGCTTGTTAGAATCATGCAGGAGCCACTAAATCAGTTCCAAGTGGTGGAAGCTGTTGGAAGCTCCTCCAGGGGATGAAAGTACAAGGCCGACCTTGCAAACCCCTGCTCTGCCTGCTGCATTGGCAATGGTTATTTTAATGCATTTTGTTCTTCGGTATGAATCCAGGATTTAATCTTTGTTATCGAATAGAAACTTAAAAGTTGGTGGTACTTTCCTTGCTCATTTCTTTAATTGCATTATTATTTTTTAAAATTACATTTTTCACACTACACTGCATTCAAAATGAAACAAAAATCTCATGATTTTAATATTCAAAGTTAATATATACTTAAAAAGGATTAATGGAAGAAAAGCCACCACAAAATACAAAGATATTTCTTGGCAAGTAGAGCAGATTCTTTGGTTTCTTTTATTTATTTTTTTGTCCCAGGAGTTCATTATTTGGCACAACACATAGCCACATAGCCAGTGCTCACACCAGCACGCACTCTCTCTCTCTCTCTCTCTCTCACAGGCACATGCACACACGTGTGCGCACACATCCACACACACACACAGCCCTTGATTTAGTCATGAACTTTAAGGCCACCAGAAGGTCCACAGAAAGAAGTTAAAGTTCAAGATAAATATCAACCCTAAAGGGCAGCTTTAAATGAGTTTCTTTCGACTTATTTACCTGCTCCATTGGTGTTTGCAGTGTTAGAAAAGTTTTCTGGAAAATAAACCATGAAGTCAGAGGTAAGCCTCCAAGAATGAGGAACAATAAACTAAAAGGAGCCAATTTGGTAAATCAGAGTTTTCTGAGGAAACTAAGAGGCTGTTTCTGAAAAGCAGAAAATATCAAATTGCTTTTTTTGAGGGTCACTTTCCTTTACAAACCTAACCAGAAAAATGATCAAATATGGGTTCTGCAGAAGAATAACCTTGACAAAATACTTCCTGCCTTTCTTCTCAGAACTCTTATCTGGAGAACATGCTTTTCATCCAATTCTAAATGCAAAGTTTAAATGGGATGTTTGCTCATGTTTGATTAGGCTCTTCCCAGTAAGTCTTCTGTTTTGTAGATATTCAGAACACAGCATTGCAGAAAAAAAGATCAAGATTTCAATTGGCCTTAATTTATATCTTATTCCCTGTCCTATCTACTCAGTCACTCATTAAATTAACTGAACATCTCCCATGTGCCAGGAAAGACATGAAGGTGGCTTAGCCTAGGGTGGCAGCAGGTCTACAGAGAAACAGAGGGACTAATGAGATAATGAGGAGGTAGAATTCGACAGACCTTTATAATGGATTGAATGTGAGGCATGTTATCCAAAAGACCACCAGATGGCTACACTTTAAAGATTCTTCAGCTCTAGAACTTTATTGGTGGTATCAGTTTGCAAATAGGGAATAGACAGTCTCCAGCCTGGATGAAGGTGCTCTAAGAGGTGAAGAGAGATTGGGTTTGATGCCCCCCTGTGCTGTATCACGATAGTCATACACATTCAGTAGGATTGGCGGAAAAGCTGTATGTATTTATGAGGGGGAGGGATCGAGCACATGCCCAATGGCTAGACATATGTGCAACATCCATCTCATGTTCACTCTACAGTAGGCTTTTGACATTAAAATGAGGTGGAGTTTGGTTCATTTACATTAAAAGGTGAACTATAGAACACAAAGTTGATGGTACAGCCTCTATACGCTGGCTGAAACTGGTTTAGTCTGTAGGTGTGCTGATCAGAAAAGAATGTTTGTAGGGCTGGAAATCAGAGGAGTCTGATGGCTCCTGTTAGAGAGTTTATCAAGAGTGTGGTTTTCCTTGTTACCCAGGGATTCAGGAAGGCATCAGGTCAACTGAGCCCTGAACCCTCAACGCTTGGGTAATTTTTGTTTCTTTTAACCTTAGTGTTGATAAAGGGGCTGTTTTTTTTTTTGGTCTCTCAGATCATAGGATGAAGGGCTGAGAGTAGCCCAGGAAGAGTCTACTCCTAGTTTATATCTAGGACCACTAGACATAATTTACATCTAATCTATAGGGCCACAGTAATCATCGAGGTCCAGTGGAATGACAGATTAAGGAAAAGTTAACTGCTCTGTTACCCCTGCTGGAGTGCAATGGTGCACTCGTAGCTCACTGCAGTTTCAAACGCCTGGGCTCAAACAATCCTCCCACCTCAGCCTTGGAGTAGCTGGGACTACAGGAGCATACTACCTGCCCAACTAATTTTCTGTTTCTTAAAATGTTTATTAGGTACAGGGTCTTGCTATGTTGCCCAAGCTGGTCTTGAACTCCTGACCTCAAGCAATCCTCCTGCCTTGGCCTCCCAAAGTCCTGGAATTACAGGTGTCAGCCTCCATGGCTGGCCCAAAGTTTCCTGAATAAGAGAAGTTCAGAAAAATTTCCCTCTTGCCCAAGCTCCACCTCTGCCCTTTGTTCCTCACCATCATCTGCTAAGGTCTGAAGCAAAGGGGGAAGAGTGTCTACGAAGAGGAAAGTATCATGAAGAGGAAATATATGGGGATATTCTTTGCCTAACAGTATCCTACGTGTTGCATGCCCTCTCATTTAACTGAAAGGTGTTTTCATATATATGGTATCAGATTCTCCATCAGAGTAACAACACTGCAGTAATGAATGCTTCTGGCAGGGAAACATTTGCTCTAGTAAGTAATGAATTGAACTTGTTTACAGCTCTACTGTTAGTCCAGTGGAATAACAGATTAAAGAGAAGTTAATCCATTAATAACCTAGATGATGACTTAGGGTTGCTATACATAAGAAAAATAATTCTTTGAAATGCAACCATGAGGTACTTAAGAAGTGGCTACAATATGAATGAATTTCCAATTTCATGGAATTACCTAAAATATAGGAAAGGCTGACTAGGCCAGTACTTTGAAAATGAAGAGGTCATGTCAAAAATGAAGACAAATGGTTTAGTCAAGAGTTTTCCAACTACATAAATTTTGCATTTTACTCAAGTGCTTTACATATTTAAATGAGATGCTCATTCCTAAAGAATCAACAACACTAATTTACAAAGAAACACTGAGATATTTTTGAAAAAACAAATTTCAACTTCATAAGTATTTAAATTAACAAAAAATGCTATTACAAACACGGAAGATTAAAGATTAAGCAAATCATTTCTTGATTCCAACAACTTACCATTAGTTCTGTAACAAAAGTTCAGAGGGCAGAGATGGAATCATACATTTGGCTTCTGCATCAGATTATTTAACTTTTACCAAGAAGTAAAAATCAAGTAAATATTAATATTATCGTAATTTTTCTATAATTTAATGGAAATATACAACTAAGTTTACATCAAACAGAAAGCTAAAAGCATTTCCTGAAAATTAAGCTTAAAAAACCAAGAAAATTTAGCTGTGAATAAATTATCTATTCAGTTTTGAGGTCTGGTCATCAATTTCACATGAAAAGTGGCATACAAGTCAATTATGATACTAAATATTAAAGATTTCCTTGACTGAGCCATTACAACATCTTCTGTCCACAGTTAAAACAACTGTGTCTAAAGGGTTCTAGTTTCAGGAGGCCAGTGGGACCTACAACTGTCCAAATGAAACAAACACCACTTGTTAGGAATGGGGCTAAATTCAAAGAACACAGATTTAGTTCAGACAGCTATGCTCCTTAGTTGGAATCTTGGAAGAGGTCAAGCTTTGAATGGGCTTCAGAAAATGAAATATATTCAATGTCTTAGTGATAGCTCCTGCTGAATTAAAAATAAGGCATATAGTGAATGCTGTCCATTAGACTGTATATGAGATTATGAAAATGTATCAAAAATGTTAGAAATGCCTATTAGTATAAATGTTAATAGAAAGCTTCAGAAAGATTTCTCTGTAAGAAGTAGGTTTTTCATTCCTTATGCTATCCCTTTTTCAGATTCTTCAGCTCTAGAACTGGTCCACTGTTATTTAAGTATCCACATTTAAAGACATGATCAAGCCTGCCCATTAGTCCCTTGCCCCAACACCACCAAGGGTTTGTGCAGCTGTAAGAATCACCTTTTTGATGGACTAATTTACCAAAGCTGTGTCTTCTGGTATGAAATCATTTAAAGAATACAAAAATGAGTTGCAGTATTTCCTGTGGAAAGGGCACTGAGGTAGGAATCTGTAAATATGATAAGTCAAACTGTATAACCATAGGCAAGTTGATTTTTTTTTTTTTTGCTTTTTTAAAAAAATTATACTTTAAGTTCTGGGATACATGTGCAGAATATGCAGGTTATATAGGTACACACGTGCCATGGTGGTTTGCTGCACTCATCAACCTGTCATCTACATTAGTTATTTCTCCTAACATTATCCCTTCCCTAGCCCCCCAACCCCCAAGAGGCCCCAGTGTGTGATGTTCCCCTCCCTGTGTCCATGTGTTCTTGTTGTTCAACACCCACTTATGAGTAAAAACATGTGGTGTTTGGTTTCCTGTTCCTCGTTAGTTTGCTGAGAATGATGGTTTCCAGCTTCATCCATGTCTCTGCAAAGGACATGAACTCATTCTGCTTTATGGCTGCAGAGTATTCCATGGTTTATATGTGCCATATTTTCTTTATCCAGTCTATCACTAATGGGCATTTGGGTTGGTTCCAAGTCTTTGCTATTGTGAATAGGGCTGCAATAAATATACATGTGCATGTGTCTTTATAGAATAATTTGTAATCCTTTGGGTATATACCCAGTAATGGGATTGCTGGGTCAAACGGTATTTCTATTTCTAGATCCTTGAGGAATCACCACACTGTCTTCCCCAATGGTTGACCTAATTTACACTCCCACCAACAGTGTAAAAGCATTCCTATTTCTCTACATCCTCTACAGCATCTGTTGTTTCCTGACTCTTCAATGATCACCATTCTAACTGGTGTGAGATGTTATCTCGTTGTGGTTTTGATTTGCATTTCTCTAATGACCAGTGATGATAAGCATTTTTCCATATGTTTGTTGGCTGCATAAATGTTGTCTTTTGAAAAGAGTCTGTTCATATCCTTCACCCACTTTTGGATGGGGTTTTTTTCTTACAAATTTAAGTTCCTGTAGGTTCTGGATATTAGCCCTTTGTCAGATGGATTGCAAAAGTTTTCTCCCATTCTGTAGGTTGCCTCTTTACTCTGATGATAGTTTCTTTTGATGTGCAGAAGCTCTTTAATTAGATCCCATTTTCAATTTTGGCTTTTGTTGCCATTGTGTTTTACTCATGAAGTCTTCGCCCATACCTGTGTCCTGAATGATATTGCCTAGGTTTTCTTCTAGTGTTTTTATATTTTAGGTCTTATATTTAAATCTTTAATCCATCTTGAGTTAATTTTTATATAAGGAAGGGGTCCAGTTTCAGTTTTTTGCATATGACTAGCCAGTTTTCCCAATACCATTTATTAAATCCTTTCCCCCTTGCTTGTTTTTGTCAGAGTTGTCAAAGATCAGATGGTTGTAGATGTGTGGCATTACTTCTGAGGCTTCTGTTCTGTTCCATTGGTCTTTATCTCTGTTTTGGAACCAGTACCATGCTGTTTTGGTTACTGTAGCCTTGTAGTATAGTTTGAAGTCAAGTAGCGTGATGCCTACAGCTTTGTTCTTTTTGCTTAGGATTGTCTTGGCTATACAGTCTTTTTTTTGGTTCCATATGATTTTTAACGTAGTTTTTTCTAATTCTGTGAAGAAAGTCAATAGTAGCTTGATGGGGATAGCATTGAATCAAAAAATTACTTTGGGTAGTATGGCCATTTTTCACATTGATTCTTCCTAACCGTGAGCATAGAATGTTTTTCCGTTTGTTCATGTCCTCCCTTATTTCCTTGAGCAGTGGTCTGTAGTTCTCCTTGAAGGGGTTCTTCACATCCCTTGTAAGTTGTATTCCCAGGTATTTTATTGTCTTTGTAGCAGTTGTGGATGGGAGTTCACTCAGGATTTGGCTATTATTTTATTGGTGTATAGGAATGCTTGTGATTTTTACACATTGATTTTGTATCCTGAGACTTTGCTGAAGTTGCTTATCAGCTTAAGGAGATTTTGGGTTGAGACAATGGGGTTTTCTAAATATACAATCATGTCATCTGCAGAGACAATTTGACTTATCCTCTTCCTATTGGAATACTCTATCTCTTTCTCTTGCCTGATTGCCTTGGCCAGAACTTCCAATACTATGTTGAATAGGAGTGGTGAGAGAGGGCAAGAGAGGGCATCCTTGACTTGTGCCAGTTTTCAAAGAGAATGCTTCCAGCTTTTGCCTATTCAGTATGATATTGGTTGTAGGTTTGTCATAAATAGCTCTTATTATATTGGGACACATTCCATCAATACCTAGTTTATTGAGAGCTTTTTAGCATGAAGTGGTGTTGACTTTTATTGAAGGCCTTTTCTGCATCTGTTGAGATAAGCATGTGGTTTTTGTCATTGGTTCTGTTTATGTGATGGATTATGTTTACCAATTTGCATTATGTTGAACCAGCCTTGCATGCTAGGGATGAAACTGACTTGATTGTGGTGGATAAGCCTTTTGATGTGCTGCTGGATTCAGTTTGCCAGTATTTTATTGAGGATTTTCACATCGATGTTAATCAGGGATATTGGCCTGAAATTTTTTCTGTGTGTGTCTCTGCCAGATTTGGGTATCAGGATGATGTTGGCCTCATAAAATGAGTTAGGGAGGAGTCCCTCTTTTTGTATTGTTTAGAATAGCTTCAGAAGGAATGGTACCAGCTCCTCTTTGTACCTCTTGTAGTATTTGGCTATGAATCCATCCAGTCCTGGGATTTTTTTTTTTTTTTGGTTGATAGCCCATTAATTACTGCCTCAATTTCAAAACCTGTTATTGGTCTATTCAGGGATTCAACTTCTTCCTGGTTTAGTCTTGAGAGGGTTTATGTGTCCAGGAATTTATCCATTTCTTCTAGATTTTCTAGTTTATTTGCATAGAAGTGTTTATGGTATTCTCTGATGGTAGTTTGTATTTCTGTGGGATAAGTGATGATATCCCCTTTATCATTTCTTATTGTGTGTGTCTATTTGATTCTTCTCTTTCCTTATTAGACTGACTAGCAGTCTATTTTGTTGATCTTTTCAAGCAACCAGTTCCTGGATTCATGGATTATTTTGAGGGGATTTTCATGTCTCTATCTCCTTCAGTTCTGCTCTGACCTTAGTTATCTGTCTTCTGCTAGCTTTTGAATGTGCTTGCTTTTGCTTCTCTAGTTCTTTTAATTGTGATGTCAGGGTGTCGATTTTAGATCTTTCCCACTTTCTCCTGTGGGTATTTAGTGCTATAAATTTGCCTCTACACACTGCTTTAGCTGTGTCCCAGAGATTCTGGTACATTGTGTCTTTGTTCTCATTAGTTTCAAAGAACTTGTTTCTGCCTTTGTTATTTACTCAGTAGTCATTCAGGAGCAGGTTGTTCAGTTTCCATGTAGTTGCGCAGTTTTAAGTGAGTTTCTTAATCCTGAGTTCTAATTTGATGGCACTGTGATATGAGAGACTGTTATAATTTTTGTTCTTTTGCCATTGCTAAGGACTGTTTTACTTCAAATTATGTGGTCAATTTTAGAATAAGTGTGATGTGCTGAGAAGAATGTATACTCTCTGTCGATCTGGGGTGGAGAGTTCTGTAGATGTCTATTAGGCCTGCTTGTTCCAGAGCTGAGTTCAAGTCCTGAATAGCCTTGTTAATTTTCTGTCTCATTGATCTAATACTGACAGTGGGGTGTTAAAGTCTCCCACTATTATTGTGTGGGAGTCTAAGTCTCTTTGTAGGTCATGAAGAACTTGCTTTATATATCTGGGTGTTCCTGTATTGGGTGCATATATATTTAGGATAGTGAGCTCTTCTTGTTGCATTGATCCCTTTACCATTATGTAATGCCCTTCTTTGTCTTTTTTGATCTTTGTTGGTTTAAGTCTGTTTTATCAGGGACTAGGATTGAAACCCCTGCTTTTATTTTTTCTATTTGCTCGGTAAATATTCCTCCATCCCTTTACTTTGAGCCTATGTGTGCCTTTGTGCATGAGATGGGTCTCCTGAATACAGCACATGGGTGGGTCTGACTCTTTATCCAATTTGCCAGTCTGTGTCTTTTAATTGGGGCATTTAGCCCATTTACATTTAAGGTTAAATGAACTATTGTTATGTGTGAATTCGATCTTGTAATTATGATGCTAGCTAGTTATTTTGCCTGTTAGTTGATGCAGTTTCTTCATAGTGTCGTGGTCTTTACAATTTGGTTTGTTTTTGCCATGGCTGGTACCGTTTTTTCCTTTCCATATTTAGTGCTTCCTTCAGGAGCTCTTATAAGGCAGGCCTGGTGGTGACAAAATCAGCATTTGCTTGTCTGTAAAGGATTTTATTTTTCTTTTGCTTTATAAAGCTTAGTTTGGCTGGGTATGAAATTCTGGGTTGAAAATTCTTTTAAGAATGTTGAGAGACGGCCATTTGTGGCGGTGCTGGAGGCTGCGTTAGGCAGGCGCTGTGGAGATGCGCAGAAGAGCGTGCCCCCCCCGCCACTGCCACCACTGGCCGGTGCCATCACCCCACTTCTCCGCGCCTCAGGTGGTACCCAGCCAGCCACCGGCACCACGTCATGCACAGACCTGCCCTCCCGATACCTCCTGCTACCTGCAACCCCCGCCCGGCTGCTCACCCGCTGCCCGCCAGCCGCACACATCCCCAGAGCTGGGCCTAGGGCGGGCGGCAGCGGCGGCTTGGCGCAGTCAAGCTGGGCGCTGTGGCATCCCCAGCTCCAGCCAGGAGAAGTACCGGCTCATGGTGGTGGGCAGTGGTGGCATGGGCAAGTTGGCGCTCACCATCCAGTTCATCCAGTCCTATTTTGTAACAGATTATGATCCAACCATTGAAGATTTTACACAAAGCAGTGTGTGATAGATGACAGAGCAGCACGGCTAGATATTTTGGATACAGCAGGACAAGAAGAGTTTGGAGCCATGAGAGAACAATATATGCAGACTGGCGAGGGCTTCCTGTTCATCTTTTCAGTCACAGATAGAGGCACTTATGAAGAAATACATAAGTTTCAAAGACAAATTCTGAGAGTAAAGGATCGTGATAAGTTTCCAATGATTTTAATTGGTAATAAAGCAGATCTGGATCATCAAAGACAGGTAACACAGGAAGAAGGACAACAGTTAGCACAGCAACTTAAGGTCATATACATGGAGACATCAGCAAAGATTAGGATGAATGTACATCAAGCTTTCCATGAACTTGTCTGGGTTATCAGGAAATTTCAAGAGCAGGAATGTCCTCCTTCACCAGAACGGACAGGGAAAGAAAAACACAAGAAAGGCTGCCATTGTGTCATTTTCTAGAATGCTTTCAGTTTTAATCCTTTCTGTGAAGCTAATACAATGGTCATTTCCAGACAAATTTAAAGGAAACACTAAGGCTGCTTCAAAGATTATCTGATTCCTTTAAAATACAGGTCTATATACAGACACACTCTTTTTTTAAGTGCTTACATTTTAATAGAGATGAATCAGTTTTGGAATCTAAGCTGTTTGCCAAGCTCAAGCCACAGGTTGTGAAATAATTTTTAACTTTTGGAATCATACTGCCTACTGTTACTCTAAATAGAAATATAGGGATTTTTTTTAATGTGAATTTTTGCCTATCTTTAAAAATTTCGATGTCAGCCTTTGTTAACCTTAAATACACTGAATTGAATCTACAAAAGTGAAACATCTCAGACTTTTACTGATACTACAGCTTTTGTTTTCTGAGGGCCAAAATACCAAAATGCCTATTGTATTTATGGATTAAAAACTGCTCATAAAAGCCTGTGTTATTACTCCTACTCTTGAAGATGATAATATTCTACGTGGTCAAATATTTGGACTCATTCAGGACTTAAACATTTCAGTGTACTTGATTTTTTAATTTAACTCTTTTTCACAGCTACGCTAAGGGTAAAAGTAATTTCTGTCTTCAAGTATTTCTGGATAAGGGATTAAAAAAACTAAAATTATTTTTGTTTGATGTAATATAAAACATGGAATTGATCTTTCTGGGGTCAGAGATGATTAATGCTTTTGCTATATACTTTTTAATATTTTTCTCTTTTTAGAAAAAGAGAGAAAAGGAGTAAGACAGAAAGAGCAAAAGAAACAATAAAAAGAATGAAAGAGAGAAAGAAAGAGGAAGAGAAAGGGGGAGAGAGAATGGGATTCTTGTTTTATTGCCCAGGCTAGAATGCAGTCTAAAAATGGGTATTAAAAACCTCTTTTATGCCAATAATTGTGCTTAACAATGGAGACAGGAAGGAATAGGGGATGAAAATAACAAATAAGCAGCCAACCAATATTTTATTTTAAACCTGTGAAATACTATGCAATTGCTGAGGAGTGATTTACTTCCAATTATGTGGTCACTTTTAAAATAGGTATAATGTGATACTGACAAAAATGTATGTTTTGTGGATTTGGGGAGGAGAGTTCTGTAAATATTTGTTAAGTCTAGTTGTTCCAGGTCTGAGTTCAAGTCCTGGATATCCTTGTTAATTTTCTATCTCGTTGATCTGTGTAATATTGACGGTGTAATGTTAAAGTCTCCCACTATTATTGTGTGGGAGTCTAAGTCTCTTTGTAAGTCATTAAGAATTTGCCCTATGTATCTGGGTGCTCCTGTAATGGGTGCATATATATTTAGGATCGTTAGCTCTTCTTGTTGCATTGATCCTTTCATCACCATGTAATGTCCCTCTTTGTTTCTTATGTTCTTTGTTGTTTTAAAGTCTGTTTTATCAGAGACGAAAATCACAGCTTCTGGTAATGCTAACTGGCTGTTTTGCCCATTAGTTGATGTAGATTCTTCATTATGGTGATGCTCTTTACCTTTTGGTATGTTTTTGGAATGGCTGATACTGGTTGTTCCCGTCCATGTG
>PVKP010018887.1:0-43497 GCA_004027715.1 Plecturocebus donacophilus | reverse complement strand
ACAAATATCATTCTTCATGGTTTGAATTTATAATAGATATCTTCATTACTTCCTGTAAATATTATTCTAATTGTATTGAGTTGTCAAAGATTTTTAAATTTTAATTACATCTTTCTTTTTTTTTGTCTTTTTGAGACAGAGTCTCGTACTGTCAACCAGGCTGGAGTGCAAAGGTGTGATCTCAGCTCACTACAACCTCCACCTCCTGAGTTCAAGCAATTCTCCTGCCTCAGCCTCCCAAGTAGCTGGGATTACAGGCACCCGCCACATGCCTGGCTAATTTTTGTATTTTCAGTAGAGAAAATTTCACCATCTTGGCCAGGCTGGTCTCGAACTCCTGCAGTCAAGTGATCTGCCTACCTTCGCCTCCCAAAGTGCTGGGATTACAGATGTGAGTCACCGCGCCCAGCCAAAATTTTAATTACATCTACCCGGTTTTAAAAGGGTTATGTTACTAGTATATATTTTTATAGTCTTAAACATACACTTAAAGAACATAACAATTAAAACATCATCTTGTTACATAAGATTCAAGGAATATTTTCTATTTATAGATACTTTCTTAACATTTGAAGCTTAGAAAATTTCAAAGAAAAACTAGTTCACCTTAAACTAACCTCATCTGTTTTTCCTTATGAAGACCTCAGCATTAATCAAAAAATATAAATGTTTACTTCAAATTTTACTTTTATCGTCTGTTAGCTGAATCAGAGAAAAAATATTTTCAAACATCTCAAGTCAGTCACTTTTGCTCTTCATTAGGCACTTTGCCAGCAGTCAAATTTGAGAGGGAGAGGGAGATAAAGAAAGTACACAATGTGATTAAAACAGAAAACCATGGCAGAGAGCTGATTACTAATACTGCTGTACAGTTTATTACTTATTCTTAGAAATGAGATAGAATACAGGTTACCAGAAATGAGGCATTTGTCAAGGTGAACTAGCAAAATATAGAAGGGAAAGATTTAATACTACAATGTGGGGCAATTTCATCTACATTTCTTTGCACTGAGGTAAGATTCATGCAAGGGGCTCAGTCTGCCTAAGCCAGATGGTAAAGTTCAGAGTCTTAATTTTGGGTAGAGAAAGAATGCAGGCAGAGGGAAGAAGTCAGAGCCTCATAGCTAAATTGTATAATTAAAATATATTTTAGTATTACATGTGAGTTTCTCTTACCTAAGCTATTCAACTTCACCCATTATAAGGGATAATTTCCAATTCTCAATGCCATTCAAAGATCATCAGATTCAAAAGCTGTGATGGCATACTACATTTTCTTCTCAGTGTGGAATGTTGAAGTATTGACACAAACCACCATTTAGCTTTATGAAGCAAGAAAATCAATTGCTGTGGTTCTCACTGTTGGAGTCAATCTATAAATTGATAACAGTTCAATCCCAATGTATAATTTAGAAGAAATCAAAGTAATGGTGCTATAAACTACTTAAATCTTTATATCCTGTTCAAATGATAATTATATAAGGTTTTTGTCTCATTGAACTTATTCCTAATATCATATCTCATAGAAATACAGGAAAATGTGATAATTACTGGAAGGTCTCAGGAAATAGGTAATTTATGATATACTACTTATTAGCTCTCTAGGAAGACTGTTAGTTTGAGGACCATGACTAAAAGTATAGTGCATTTATGAATTATCATAACATAATTTTTAATACAAATAATTCTAGAAATGTAATGAAAATTTTGCCTAATACATTTAGTATGGCTATTGCTTAATTAATTTCAAATGCATTTATTTTTCTCTACGTGTAGGTTACTCTCAAATATTTGTATGCAAGTTTAAAAGAAAATATCCAGAAATTTTATTTTGTGTTAATTTTTAAAAATTTATTTATTTATTTATTATTTATTTATTTAGAGAAGGACTCTGCCTCCGCTGCCCAGGCTGGAGTGCAGTGGCGTGATCTCAGCTCAATGCAACTTTCACCCCTGGGTGAAGCTATTCTTCTGCTTCAGCCTCTCTAGTAGCTGAGATTACAGGTATGTGCTACCATGCCCGGCCCATTTTTGTATTTTTAGTAATACGGGATTTTACCATGTTGACCAGGCTGTTCTGGAACTCCTGACCTCAAGTGATCCACCCACCTCAGCCTCCCAAAGTGCTGGGATTACAGGCATGAGCCCCTGTGCCCGGCCTTGTTTATTTTTAAATAATTATTTTAATAAATTATTAAACTGAAAAAGGTGAATATTTCATTTTAAATGATAAAATCACTGAAGAAAATGAACATACACGTGCTCATAACCTGTAGAAGTAAACCGCAGCTTTTTTAGATAATTTGTTGCTGTGTCACTGTGTTTGTTTTTCTGCCAGATAATGCAAATTATATGAATATTAATCTGCAATATGATGATTTTCTTCTGAAATGTTATTCAAAAGCTTATCTGTAATGCTGAAATAATTCAAAGGAAAAAAATTTATTTCAAAACCTATGACCTCTAATATGCATTTATTTTAGTCCAAAATAAGAACCAAATAATGCTATTAAAAGGACTATACTGAAGGTACCAGGAGAACACAGTAACAAATATGTTCATATACACACACAAATAGGAAAAATGGTGCATGAGAAATAAACAAAACTATTAAAAACAAATATGTAAATCCATGATCAATTTTCATAAAACATAATCTTTCTATTCAATACTTTTCTACTGCCTTCATTCACGAGTCAAATTATGCCCCACTAAACATAGCTTACTTAAAAAAACAGAAATTCTATCTTCCACACAACAGTGCAGTCATGAAATTCTACTCTAATTGAAAACAATGTGATTTTCAGTTGCCATTCAGTGGTGTATTTCTTCTATTTCCAAAATAAGTTAGCTTAAGGGCCATAACACGCAGCTGACAATTTGTTAGTTCAAAATTTTCCACTTACCCTTGAGCCATTCAAAATTGGTGATATTCAGAGGCCATACCACACACACACAAAAGTGGAATGCATGATTTTAAATTATTAAGCTTTAACCAACTATCCATCTGAAATTTTCATTCTCTAGGGTACCATGTGTGTTTTTGTGTCTGTAATTTCACCATGAAGGAACATGGCATTTCGGGGCTGACACTTTGGAACAAGATAAGACATCTCTGCTTCTGCCTACCATTCTACTGCCACGAAAACAAATTTCCTGATCAGTGGAATTGTTCTTATCATGAAACTTCATCAGTCTTCTCACATTTGAAAGTCATCAATAATGCATCAACAGCAGCCATTTTAAATCTCTGTCCTCTACAAATATTCTTTTATTCTGATGCTTGCTTGAGAAACGTGTTATAAAGTACCAGCCAGAATGTGTAGAATAAGATTGAATTAGATACTTCAAACTTTTGACACCTTAAAAAATAGACATTTGGCTAAGAGGTTTCTGAATAGACATCACTTACACAACTTTCAGATTGTATCAGTGAACTGTGGTAGGATTTCCACGACTCATTCTTTTTTTGTCCTGAAGCAGAGAGAGCTCTCTGAGATTGATAACCCAAGGTGGAGCAGACCAAAAAATAATTATGTAGGAATAAGTGAACAAATTAGGAAAATGTTACTATGGTTAGTTGGTTGGAATTATTGTTAATTTTGTGTTAATGTTTAATCTTCTAGATAAACTAACCCACAACAATATCATAATCCATCTTTTATAAACTAAAATGAAACATTTTAATGACATCTAATTCTCACTGGCAACCCAGGATTCAGAATCTGTTGCTGTCTCTCCACTTTTCACAGCAAGATAGTTATCTGTATGGGTAAATAAAAACTTGTCCTTCTTCTTATCAGGAATTAATTCAAAATCAATTGTACAAACAAAACCTTACCTGGAGTAGCATATTTGTAGCATGACTTCTTGTTAGAGAAATAAGAAATATGGCATAGTCTAAGAATATTCCCTGATTATTTTATTTTATGAAGACTGTACTTCCCATTCCCTTTGAGCTTTTCACAACTTTGGAAATTTTAGATAACTGATAAAAATGCAAATGATTTTGTCCATAGACAAAATAGATTTTGTAGAGTAGGGAGAGAATCAACTTTTCTCCCCATTATGGAGTAAATTAGTTACGCATCTATGTGAATTCATTTCAGTATTCCTGATTGAATTCTCTTTCGATCAAGTTATAACTTCTTACTGGTTCTACATCAATGAGTTAAACAAAATTTTTGCACATGCTTAGTTCATACTTCTAGGAAAGTCGTCATTCTACACTATTTTTACAATTACCTTTTAACATACGCATAAATATGAGGAAATCATTTGCCCTAGTTAGATATAGGCAAATGGGAATTAAAGTATAATTGAATCAGAATCGTGATTTTTGTTGTTGTTCTGCTCTGATTTTATGTGAATTAATCAAAGGTCAAAGAGGGAGCAATTAGTGTAATGAGTCAATCCATAGGTGGACAACGCCGGAGCCAAGGATCTTAAAATATATGTGGTCAACAATCTTAGAAAAAGGAAAATAATCCGGTGACCTTCTTAGATAAAAATCACCCATACCTATGGGATAAACTTAAGCTATATTATAAGATCCAAAAAAACAGTAAAACAAAATCCAAATTTACATCTCTCACTATTTTTGAATTATAAATAGCAAATTTGTGGGACATATAGCAGTGCATTATAATCCATTTTTAAACATGATCTTACATAAAATGTCTATTCCTAAATAAAATTATCTGAATAATTCATCCCATACAATATAACAAACAATTAAATGTAGAAAATATGCCTGGTTGAAAATCATATCAAGTAAATAGAATCAAGAGACTCAACTGGCTCAACTGACCACAGCTGAAAATAAACAGATGAATTAATCTGAACTACAGACACTGGGTGCCATCTGGTGGAAGCTCTTATTGTATAATTACTGTATTTATTGAGCATATGTTATGCACATGTCTTTGTGCTACATCCTGGAACTGTAATAATAAACAAGATACTATATTTACTCTCAGTAAGCTTATGGCCTTAGGTAATACTGTCAGATACTTAAGCAATTACAATATAAGTTATAGAAGTTTTATAATATCTGCCCATTTTATAAAGGCAAATATTCACCTAAGTGAGTGTTGCTCAAAGCAATCTGCATAATCAATATTGTTTAAAGTGGCTCCTTCTTTAAGTGGTGATTTTTATATTACCATATTTTCATTGAAAAGTAAATGACTTCAATGGATTTTTTCAGCAAAAGTCAAAATACGAAATAATTTAAAATATTACATGTGAAAATACCTGGTTTCTAATTCTCTTGTCCACCAAATAGCTACAAGACCTCAGACAATTTATGTAACTCTTTGGGCTTTTATCCATTTCCAACAAAACTAGAGTTGTGAGACATAAACAATTTCCATGCAAACAACCTACTGTCTACATTAACATCTTCATCAACATAACTTCATCAGGCCAGGAAATTCTTGCCTAGGAAAGTAAGTTTCAAATAACTTTATTGATTATTCCAGGATCTCTCTGATAAACTTACAGGCTCTTCAGTAGAAAGCATCATCAAACAATGGCTTATTTCCAGTACTGTTAGAACCCCTGGCCTCAAAATTCTTCTTTTGCTCTGTCCAGTAATCCATAACTATCATATGCAGAGTTCTTATGTAATCCCAATGAAGCCTTACACTGCCCACATTAATAAATCCACTTAAAAAAACACAAAATCTCAATTAACATTTTGATTTCCCTTCTCCCCTCTGACCTACTACTAACATCTCTATTGTGGTAATACACTCATATGCAGTGGTAGGAATAAAGTCAGCTTTGTCTTATCAACAGATTATCTTGGCATTATTTGGGAAAGTAAATATTCAACAATTTCATTATTTGTTTAAGTAATTCATATGCTTATCTTTGAAAATGTTTAATGACTCCTTGATACATAATTTAACTGTTTAAAAATATGTGGAAATGGAATTAATTCATTTACTTTTATATTAGTAGACTTGTAAACTATAAAATATATTGTAGAGAAGGAGTTAATATTTCAAAAAATAATGTTCCATGGGATTTTGTTACAAATTTTTCCTTATGATTTATATAGTATTATTTCAAAAGTAATACTAAAATATTAGTGGGTTGTATAGGAATTTGAAAAATTATAACTTCACTTATCAGGATTTTACAATAAAATTAAAAGTATAAAATAAAAAGATTCCAAAATAATAATTTCTAAAATCTCTTCCCGTACAGGGAATAATGAATAAAAAGAAAATGAAGAGTATTTTAACTGAAATTGGATAAAATCTCTTCAATTTGCAAAATTATTATAGGATCATTCTTTTCATTGTATAATATTAAATGTTACCTTAAGCTACATTGACAAAAATTATAAAAATAACCAAAATATTTTTAAAATTAAAAACTATAAAAGTAACTATAATATAGAATATAAACTCTAATATAATTTTAGGTTTATATTTATTTATTTAGATATAAATGAAACTATCAATACTTTTTGTCTCTTCTTTATCATTGATCGCTTCTCTTGATGTTTGTAAACTAGGATAATATAATGGTCACATTGTCTTTTTCTGTAGTAACAACATTTTCAAAACAGCATTACCAAAAAGATGAACTTCCTGACTCTGACTTTGGGGAAACTTATACTGTAGCTATAAAAATCCATCATGAAGTTTCATTTCTAGCTTATGCTGGCTTTTAGGATGTTTTATATGAAATCCATAATCACCTTGATATTAAAGCCACTGGATAATTTTCACAAAGGTTCCACCTTCAGAAAATGTTGCTATATACTAAATTTAATTCCACAGTGAATGGCACGTTAGTTTGAGGTATGTGCTATGTCAGGCAAAAATGCAAAGGTGAACAGAATTACCCCTGACAATTAGGAGAAATGCACTAACCGAGGAAGAGTAAATGTTTCCTCTCAAGATGCCATAATAGTGACACACTGCTAGTTATCAACGTAGGTTAAGTGACAGCAAGAGTAAAGGATAGATTAATACCACCCCATTGTGAAAGTTAATGGTTCTCCTTCACAGGATTCAATCTCAGACCCCAGAAAGATATTCCACTGCTATTTTCAGGCCGCCGTATTTTCATTTTTGTCCCCTGGTTGCCTATGACAGAGAAAAAATTAAAGACCTCTTTTCTGATTTAAGTTTATTTTTTCTACCTACTCTGTCTAACGATATCATTTTGAGAGCTGTGTGTGTAAGTGGGAGATGACCCAAAAGGGGAGAGGGTGTAGGGGAGTTATGCTTCTTCCCTTTGGAATCTGATACAACGCAGGCCAACAGACATAAAAGTAAACGTAACTTACCCTGCACTTTTATCTTCTACTCTTCCTAGGAGAGAAAAAGTGTTGCTCACAAGTAGGCATAATGTTCACACGAATATAAGAGTAAAGGGAAAATGAAGAGTATTTCAACTGATATTGAGTGGATTAATATCATACGTTTCTTATATAACCTCAGTGCCTTAATTTGGTTTGAATCTCCAGTTTTAAAGTTTTAAATAACAAAAGCATGGCATAAAACTATTTTATATTTAACCAAGTAAGTCATGTATTTAAAATCCAGATCAAAAGTTTACTTCAAGGCAGAAGAAATACCATCTAATTCCAAATTTTTGTAAGAAGGTCTGTGTGTGTGTATGTGCGTGTGTGTCTGTGTGTGTGAGAGACAGAGGCAGAAAGAGAAAGAGAGTGTGCCTGTGTTTGAATGAATTAATGGTAGAAAGATGTTGAGCTGTGTGGTGATCTAATTAAGGAGCATTACTGGGACCAGAAGTAGAAGACAGATAACATAAGGCCTAAACAGTAAAGCTGAAACTGTGAACAGTGCCAAGGAAGAGAATACAATTTGAGCCTGTCTTAACAGACGCCAGAAATAGAAGTGGAAAATCTTGAGTTTTTAAGTAATATTATATTAACCTCTTATAAATTTTCTTTCCTATAATAAAATATTCATAAATAATGGCAAAAACAGAACTCAAACTATAAGTTCCCAGGTCATGGGCAAGTTTTTAATTCTCATTTTGATTCTTTTGCTTAGAGTGAAAAGGAAGAAATAGTCATAGTGCACTAGTTTTCACAGAACAATACTTTGAATAGCCACTTTAATATAAGATATATGCTAACATAACAGACTGTATTTCTTCCAGTAGTTATCAGAAATCAGGTTTTGAGAAAGTTATAATGCAGTATAACATGTATTCATTCGACGTATAAAGTTTGATTATAGGAAACAGCTATATGTAATTTTCATAAAATAAAAGGAAATCCATTCATATGATTTTCTAAAAATATAATCTATGGGAATCCAACAATGGAAATTTCTTTACCTTCTTATATGTTTTATTCATGTCTCCTGCATTATTTAAATAGTTTCTCCTTTTAAAAGCAAATGGAAACTTATCTTGAAAAAAATTGCATATGAATTTTAGAAATTAGAAAAATCTGATATCTTTATGTTAAGCCATGGTGTTCACTCAATATAATTATGTAGATCACAAAACTATGCTCAAAACAATTTAAGTACTGACCTTAAAGAAATAAAATCTGCAATCAGTTCTACAGCATATTTAGAAACTTTTAATTTCTATATACAGTGATGTTATCCTACATATCAACAGTATAAAATAGATTATGTCAGAAAGATGAACAGTAAAACTTAATTTTAATGGAATGTCATATGAGAAATAAACAGAGAATTCTCTGTCATTTTCATTTACTAGATGAGGGCTCAAAGACACAAAGAGCTGATACAATTTGATATATTTGTACAAAGAACAAATGGTCCATAAAACCATGAAACTTTGGTTCTACATTGCCAACTTATCTCTCTATCCAACTATGTGTTGTTGTCTTTACCTTTACTGTCTAAAACGCTGGATTAAATTGACATAATGCAAAAGTAAATAATCTAACTCTATAACTTAAAAGCCAACTGGAAAATAAAAGATTGAAAAACTTATCAATGAAGTATGAGGATTACAAAGACACAACCTAAGCAAATGTTTGCAAAGTACTGATGAGAAAACACTTCTAATAAAAAAAAAATTGAAATATTTTAGAATACAATTTTAATACATAAAATTGAATAGGATGGTTCTAGAGTGTATTTTTATAGGTTTAAAAAGTTAGATTAAAAAAACAAACACATAGTGAAATTCACTTATTTTCTCCTTAGCTAGGATTGCTAAATTAATAGATCAACAAGATCAGTCAGTATTCTGTAAAATACTTGAGTGTTATGGCAACATTTAACATGGTCAAAAACAATATCCTAAGAGAGAAGATAGAAGAAACCCTAAAAATTCATACAGATCCACAGTGCTCTATCTGAAGCCCCTGAAGTCAAATGTGCTTCAGAGTTCAGAGTTTTCCATATTTTAGAGGGAAATGAGGAACACACAGTGTATATTATGTCATATCTTCAATGGCATCTCAAGCAGCAACGTATAATCAAGTACATTAGCATCCTTGAAATAAAATGTGAATATTTGCTTTCAGTACAAAAATAAAAACTGTAAATATCTCACACCTGTCCAAGACAGGGCAGGTTTCAAAGCAGAATGTGCTAAAAGAAAATGGTTCAGTTTCAAACGTTTGGGATTTTGCAATTTCCATAAACGGCTTTGAAACTGTACAAAAAGTTGAAATTTATCTAATTATTGGAGGGTTTCTTATTATTTAATTGAGTATACATTTTTATTGCTATTCAGCTAAAATATCTGTCAGTGATGCAAATGAATACATAGGAGTTACTCCTTTCAAGTGTGTGTATTTGGAAATAATAGTATGTTTGAATATAAATTTCAAGAAAAAAATTCTTGACAGATTTCTCAAATGGGTCAAATATGTTTTTATTATTACTTTCAATGAGATACGGGCCCAGGCAATGCTCTCAAGAGTAGGAGAATCTAATTCTCCCTAATATTATTTCAATAAAAGAGAACAGTAATGTGAAGTAATGTGAGTGCTATCATTGGATTAAGTAGTGAAGAGATAGAATAGGGATAGGATTAGAAGATACACTTTGGAATGTGGTTTGTTCCCAGTAATTTGAAACATTTAAAGAATTGTTAAATGATCACTTGACAGTTATACTATAAATAGGAATTAGATAGCATGAGTTAAACATCATTACTTTGAGTAGTTAAATTTTAATATCATTTGCTATCTTTAGAATCTTTGGTTTTATCTGTGGGGAAAAAAAACACTCTCAAACCTGAAAAGATCACCGCAAAAAAGGATTATATTCGTTTTGCTTTTTTAAATAAATTTGGAAATGTATTCTTATGAATGTTAAACTTAGTGTTGTATTTTAAAATTTTAAATATGATGGTTAAGTTTTGAAAGATTACATTTCATGAGAAAATACCTTATGAATTTTAATGGGGTATGTTTATTTAAATTTAATTTTCTATTCTGTTTTGGGAAATAGTTGTGTGTGTCTTTAAGATAAGACTGTCAGCACATAAGGCCACAGCAAAACAGATTCCGCTAATTTTTTAAGCCTTTGTTAATTTCTGGCTGAGAAGCGAGGTAGTTTAATTAGTTAGCTGCTAATATCTATTTAAGTGAGCAGCCAGGGAAATGTCTATCAGACTAAGGATGTGCAAAGCCCAGGCCATTCTCTTTGACTCTTTTCAACCATTTCAAAAAAGAAAAGAATAGGTAGATTCTACACATGTGGGAAATAAGGGAGGATACACAAACACTAATCACACACATACCTAAGTACTTAACGTACTTTGGGCGCCAGAGAAGAAAATTAGATTTAAATAAAGCAGGTAAGGCACTTAAGTGTGGGGCTACTTTTAGTGTATTTTCTTCACGTGTGTGTGACTACTTTTAGGTTTGAGGTATAGGAGGAGCCTTAGCAATAAAGTAGTGAAATACTTTCAAATATTGTGGAAGCCTTCTGTATCTTTTCTTTTCTTTTTTTTTCTTTTGAGACAGAGTTTCGTTCTTGTTGCCCATGCTGCAGTGCAATGACGCGATCTCGGCTCCCTGCACCCGGCCTCCCGGGTTCCAGACTGTCACGCCTCAGCCTCCCAAGTCCACCCAAGAGTACAGCCTCCAAGCAGACTGTAGCCTCACGCCAAGGGGGCTACAGGCGTGCATCACCACGCCCAGCTAACCTTCGTATTTTTAGTAGAGACGGGATTTCACCACGTTGGCCAGGCTGGTCTCGAACTCCTGACCTCAGCTGATCCGCCCGCCTCGGCCTCCGAAAGTGCCGGGACTACAGGCCTGAGCCACTGTGCCCAGCCAGCCTTCTGTATCTTGACTAAAAGGAAATATTCCAAGAATGCTGAGAATTCTTTAAAAGGAACTAAAGAGTATAAAACCTTCCCTTCCCCTACGTTAAAGTACCCCGGCTACTGGCCGACAAAATGGGACGCCCTCACAAACGTAGTGTTCACAGTTGAAACAGAACCGTGCAGCCGTACTTGCCTGAGGGAGCAGTGGGTCACAGACTCTGGCTTCCGAGAAAGAAGTCAAAATAGCGCACGACCTCCCTTTCTGCAATCAAGTCAAACCAACGTCTGTTATCCTGCCTAAGATGAACTGAGAGGTGAACCAACTCCATCACGAGCAGTTTGAAACATCTGACAGAGACTTCCGGTTTGGGGCTTGGAAACCAACCAATCAGAACTTACCTACCCTGGCCAATCCAGGCTCAGCTTGTATCAACCAATCAGGACTCAGTTTCAATGACCACTCTGAACCAAGCAAGTGTCATTCTTTATATAAACAGACCTTCTTGAGAACCTGGTTGGAAGCTTTGCTGTAAAACATGAAAATCTCTTTGTTCTCTGGAATGAATTTTAATGGGGTATGTTTTATTTATTTAAATAAATTTTTTAGTTTATGTAAAACGTGAATATAAAAGTAGATTTTACATTTAAAATAAAATGGTTTACTAATATATTTCCTAGGTTTGTTTATATAAATATAGTATGCTTTATATATTGCCTTTGTTTACTAGGAAATTTGGAGGAATAAATGAACGAAATATTTAAGAAGATATATACATCCTTCGTGTAACTTTTTTCAACCAACAGTTTTGAACATCTATATATTATCACATATCACTTCAGTAAAAGAATCAAGTCATGAATAAGTATTACTAATTAAGTGGTGTAAGACTCTTTAAGAGGCTGAATTTTATTGGATAATTATTATATCCTAAGGCAGATTATGGAACTATAATTTCTATTGAAAATCATGAGGAAGTTAAAAAATTTAATTAAAAAATTAGGCAAGGTAACTTGCCACTTCCATAAAAGATTGGTCTAATTATGGATATTGGATAAATTAAAATCTATTATAAACTATAAATACTAAGTACACATTTCACCTTTAACTTTGAAAGTACAATTGGAAAATGAAGTTCTAATCTTTTACTTTTATTCACAGATGCTTATTAAAATAAAAGACATAATATTGTAACTTAATCTTAGGAATAATTTTTTAACTATTTCTAAAAAATATTGTAGGCATCGCTATTTTATTTTTATATAAAAGCAGAAAGAACATAATAAATGTCATTTTAGAATCTTTTGTAACATAGTGAGAAACATCAAAATGCAAATTACCTTTTTCTTATAAAAGTCCATTTAAATACACACACACACACACACACACACACACACACACACACACACACACAGAGACTCAAGAAAAAAGTCAAGGAACCCTCCAAAGTGTTGAAACCCAGTTTTTTCCTCTAATTTTCAAATTCAAATTTTTCGAGTGGTGTCCATAAAAAAAATGCATATTAGAAATTCAAAAGCTCCAGAACAGTGAAAACAACAAAGAACAAGCCTAATAATTCTGGCAATTTCACTTGGAAGAAGACCACAAAGATAATGAAAATGAAGAATTAGAGTGCTTGGTAAAATGGGATTAGATAGAGAAAAACAATAATAAAGTATTTGTGTAAATGCCAAAATATCATAATTGTTGTTTCCTATTCTGTAAATAATTGTGTTAACTACCAGTCTTGTTTATTTTGTCATTATGATAGTAAAAAACATGAATACATCATTAAACTTCAAATTATTACATATAAATTATATTAACTATTACAAAAGCACATCCTTTAATTTATAATAACAAGATTGTATACAGTTCTCATTAAGAATTGGCTCTTCTTAAGAATTATAAGAATTATAAGAATTATAAGAATTCTTAAGAATTATAAGAATTATATATATTAAGAATTGGATTATAGTTTCTAAACTCTTCAATCTATATTTCTCTATTTTATCTGACTAAAATTTTCCCAATGGCAACTGTATATTCCAGTTGTGAATTATAATTAAATGACAAAAATTAAAATACATTATATAGTTTAATCTCAAAAATTAGAGATATAACAATATAGTTGTTGAACACATGTATTGAAATAATTTTGGTTATTTATGTATTTTGATTATTATTTAAAATAACTACCTAGAATACTCCTCTTAATTTATCATTGCACTCAGTGTGTTAAAGGTGTAGTGATTTATAGTAAATCAGTCAAATAGGATAAAAAGCTTCCTTATTACTGTAGCTTCTTCAATATAACATATAAGAAATAGGAAAAAATTAGATTGGTGATGGACAGATAAGTAATTACACAATTTATGTTTCAATATACACAAAGAAGAATACGAATCCTTATATATTATTTATAAGGCAGTATTTGTAAGTGATTTTTGCAGATAAATGCAAATATAAGAATTAACTACAGTTAATTTTTGTTTTAATGCTTTAAATCTATTTGTTCTAATGTTTCCATTTTGCTTTTGAGTTCAAAAGATCTTTAGAGATCTAGTGCAGCCTTAATTTTACAAATGAGGAAACTGAGATCTGAGAAATTGTTACAAACCTGAGTTAATACAGTTGGTTTTTGTCAAAGACAGAAAACAATACATGCCTCCTTGCTTATAATCAAGAGGAAATAATTTCACTGGGATTCACATTGGTTTTTGAATCCAGCATATCCAAAAGCAAAGCTAGTGCTTTTGTTGGGTGAGCAACTGGCTTGCTCCAGGAATATAAAGATGGATAGAAAGATAGAAATAAAAAGATAAAGTGTATAAAATTAAACAAATAAAACAGAAAGATGAAAAAGTCCTGTCTTGCATGTATTCATAATTCAAGTTAGCAGGTGATTTTAGTGCAATATCATAAATGAAAGAGATATTCAGAGACACGAGAAGCAAAAATTTAGCAAGTTTTTGTTTTCATTTTTGAGTCTGTAAAATGGAAATTATTAAAGCTGTTTAAAGGATTAAATAAGATTATATGAAAGCACCAATTACATAATGAAAATGCAATATCTAATTTCAATCTCTTTTTTCTATTCTGGAATATAAATATTATATATATATATATATACACACACACACACACACTATATATATATAGTATAAAACAGTATATATATAAAATATAATTTTTAACCAACATTTTTGAACATCTCATATATATACATTTGTGAATATCTTATTATGTACTATAAATAAGATGTATTAATTTCTTTTTAATTTCTTAAATGAGAAATAATTACAATCTCTTTCCCTTTTCCAGACTAGAAAACCCTGGTAAATCATAATTTCATTCTTAGTTACTTGAAAGTGACTTTTCAAACAAATGATAGCTCATCTTAATGTTTTAATAACACCTAATATTTTCCCTGATCATAAAATATACCCATACTGATCACAAAAATGTGTGAGGAAAAAGCTATAAACTTTACACAAGAGATACCTGAAATATTTAGGTAAAATACTTGTAGTCATTTTAGTGTTCATTTGTATATATTAAAAAAGTAAGATCATCCTAAAATAATTTTAGAGCCTTATTTTATGTTCTTAAATTTGAAGGAATATGAAAGAATTTCCAGTTATATTGACTATACTTTGAAAATAGAATAATATTTAGTACCATTAAAACTGAATTTTCAATTTTCTGGGGAAAGAGTTAAATTGATTTCTTTAAATTTGTATTCTTAATATCTAGTTTTAAATTTGCATACTTAAGAGTTTTGAGAATTCTAAAAATAAGGATATATTTAATTTATTATATTAAAATTTTTCTTTGTGGGTTAGAATGAAGTAAATTGAGTGTACATTCAATGACCATACTTAAGATTTATAGGACAAATTTAGTATACAAAATTCTATATATCAATACAATTGTACTAAATTCTATATTCAAGTAATCTTCTTTCTTATAACTTATACACTATGTGTGTGTGGGGGGGGTGGGCAGGAGTCTATTTCATCCATGAAAAATTAAAATAGCAGATTAAGTGTCTAGTGTTACTTTTTTTTTAATTTCTCTTTCAGTTTCTCTTAGATGTATGTATAATACACTATTCATTGTATAATGTAATATGGCATTTAGAAAAATTGATAATCTTTTTACTTTTTCTATTAGGTCTAATTTTGTCTTAACTTTGCTATAAGTAGCATATTCAAAAAAATTTTAAATCCGATTATGATAATTATTTTTAAGGCTGGAAATATTTACATTTTTTACATTCACTATATTTTTGTTTTTTCTGGTCACCTGGTTTCATGTTTGTTATTTCTATCATTTTCATTTATTTTTAAACTTTTTATATATTCGACTATATATGGAGCAGGAAATTTTCAAATGATGCTTCTTATATCCACAAGTTGTTGTTGTTAAGTTTTACAATAATATTTTAAACTTATTTTTTTCTGGTAGGAAATGGAAATATTATGAAATTTGAATTTCCACTCTCTGCTTAATTTTTCTAAGGTTTTACTCAAATTTAGATCTCTAAGTATTTATTTGTATCATCTGAGTTTATAAACCCAGGTAACTTAAACTCAACAGTTATCTTTATTGTTAAATATTCTCTCTTCCAAGAATTATATTTTAACATTTCCAAGAAATTTTAAAACAATATTTACTATTTTCCACTAAACTGTGTGTGTTAATTTTTAGTGTGAATTTCATTTGTCATTACATTTTATTTGTATAATTATCACATCCTCCAAACTCCTTTTTATTTTTCACTTATTTTTTCTTTACCATATCTTCTTCTGTTTCTAGATATATCACAATTTCCTACAATCTATTAAAGAGACCAAGCATTCACGTGTGCTTCTTTGTGTATGTGTGTATCAGGGAGAGGGATAATGAAGAGGTAATCTCTTCTACTGAATCTTTAAGATATTTATTTCTTTGGTTTAGCTATTTAAAAAAATTTGTTAATTTCTCCCTTCAGTAAAAGCATGATCTCCCTACTATGTGAAACTCATACTATCACACTCTGCAAGTCCAAAGGTGCTATTACTATATTACTTTATTTGTCATGTGGAATAGAGGGTGCTAGCAATATGTAGATTTTCTGAAACAGAATGTATTGATTAGTGTCTCCAATTCTTCTTTGGTTTGCAAGACAGTCCACTGATGGGTAGTGGTTTGGGCTTAATTATCAGTGTATAGCTGAGGTAGAATTTACTCTAACATTCATTTCTCTGACAATGTGAACAAGAAAGTCCAGGAGAAACTACATTAACTACATTAAAGGTTAATCCTGTCCCTGTTCCTAATTTACTTCTGGAATTCCTTGTTCCTTGTCATTGATATGTAATAATTAATATTAGTACTCATATATTTCCTTCTAGGGTTGCCAAATTTAGCATATAAAAAAATACATGACAAACAAATAAATTAGAATTTAAATAGACAGAAAAAATATTTTGTCTTTGTTTTTTGGTTTAAATGTGTCTCGAATATTACATGAGGCATCCTTATTTGGAAACTGTCTTCCTACCACATTATTCTTGCCATGAACCAGCTCCAAACATGGTGAGAGAGAGAAAGAGATCATTTGACCATGGCTACATCTCAAGGTACGATCCTGTCATAGAGAGAGAGGTGCATAGTTCCTATCAGGAGCCAACTCTGGGCTTCTGAGTAGTTAGCTCATGGTAATGACACAGCTCTCTTCTGTATTTAGGGTAAATGCCACCATTGTTGAGGCACTTGGGCTTGCTCATCTTAAGTATTAAAATCTGTTTTGCTAGTCTTATAAGAAGTTTATAACTATTTAAATGTCTCCCCTTTTTTTGCAGGAAGTTACATATTAACCATAATTTTCTGTGTTGTTATAAGTTTTCATTTTCCCTCCTGATAATTAATATAGTATTTTAATGGGAAGTTTGAAGTGATTTGTATCCGGATTGCTACTTTAAAGACATTTTACACCAGAATCTTCATAGTTTTTATTATTAAAAAATTATACCTTCTTAAAAATAACTCTTTATCAGTAAATACCTGTTCAATTCTTACTCCTGATTAAGAATACTTGTATTTTAATTCTTAATACCTTGTATTTAAATGGATTCTTAACTATCCTAGTATTATGAAGTTGTTTTCCTCTGTTTTCTTCTAGAAACTTGATATTTTTGCCTTTCCTGTTTAGATCTTTATTTAATATAAAAACAGTCTTATATGTATGTTATAAAGAAGGGATTCAATTTATGCTTTTCTCATATGGATCCAAAGAACCATTTATTCAGAGGTTTACTCTTTTCCACACATTATTTCATTATAATCCTGTCACATAGAAAGTGACCATATAGTTGTTTAACTTTTTTTAAACCATTGTCTTTTATTAGTCATTTTTTAAATAGAATTTTTTTTTCAAGAAACATAGCATTTATCTCAATTATCTCCTAGTCTCAAATCTGGAACATTCTTTGAATAAGTGGTCTGAAGAAGCACACCAAGTTTTGATAATATGACATGTCTGTATATTATTTTTAAAAATTACAAGAAAATCATCATCATTTTCCCATAATTCACTTGCACATGTGGTCAACCAAAGAATGGAAGAAGTTAGGAAGAGGGAAAAACAAACAACAACAACAAAAAAAACTTTTGTTTTGAGTCATCACATCTGAAGACTTACATATGTGAAATGTTTATTTTATGGTAATGAAAATTGCCAGTCTGTGACCTTAGAACTCATATCAGTAGTTCAAGATAACCGCATCTAAGTTTGAGCAACAAAAAATGAGTCTCTTTTCTAAAGATCCTGTAATGTATTAAAATAATAAAGATTTCCATGGCCTGGAGAAAATTATACATAACCTAGCAGGCTTACAGCCTGAGGGAGAGTGTTTCTAGAATATAACTGCAAACACAAGGCTCCAGCTTACTAAGGGTTTAAGTGTCCTCCTGTGCTGTGCTACAAAGTAGATAAAATTTCTCCAGGCATAGCTCACTTCTGATAGTAAAAATACTTTTAGAAATACCTTTATTTTTTTAAATGAGGCAATATTTTCAAAATACCTTATTCTTATATTTGGGAACCAATCTGAGGATATTGGGAAAAATAGTTGGAAATCTAACTTAATATTTGACTAAATAACAAGTTATGTGTTACCATTCTCATTCTAAATCTTCCATCTCAGTGACCCCAACCCACAAATTAATCACCTATCATCAAGTCTTAGTGTAGTTTAGTAACAAATTCTGAAAAGTCTTTAAATATACACTAGTTTAAAAATACAAATGTAAGTCCTATTAGTTGACAAAAAACACACCTTTTCAAACATGATGAAATTTTAAAAAAATCTTAGCTCTGTATATTTTAGTAATTTTTGATTGTTGTGTCCTTGCTGATCTATATTTGGAGTAAAAATATGTTGCTGCAGAAGAGGATGAAATGAAGAAAGACAGCTGAAAGAGATTTGACCTAATTATTTTAACAGATTTAATATGTTTTACATTTGCTACTAATGCCTTTCAGAAACAAGGCATTGTCTTTTATCAGTCATTTTTTAAATAGAATTTTTTTTCAAGGAACATAGCATTTATCTCAATTGTCTCCTAGTCTCAAATTTGGAGCATTCCTTGAATAAGTAGTCTGAAGAAGCACGCCAAGTTTTGATAATATGACATGTCTATTATTTTTAAAAATTATAAGAAAATCATCATCATTTTCCCATAATTCACTTGCACATGTGATCAACCAAAGAATGGTAGAAGTTAGGAAGAGGTCAATGCAATATTCCCCATGAATGTGGTGATGATAGTGATAATAAGCACTAGTAGAATTGGGCTGATCGCCTTAGGAAATTATAATCTTTAAAAAGACAAGTCAAGTACTTAAATATGGAAAACAATTTAACATCTATGTGTTTTAAGTACTCACAAATTCTATATTTTATGGCAAACAATGAAATATGAACCCTCTAAAATTATATTTTGAAGATAAATATTAAAGACAAAACTCATCTTACTAAGACTAAAGGAACCCTAATGAATAAATTATGTTGTTCATTTTATGGCAACTGTCAATGATCATAGCATCATTTGCACTGTTTAAAAGGGTTCATAAGAAGTTATAACCTAGCTCTACTGTTTATAAATAGATTTAATATCCTTACATGTTTATTCAAGCCACAAAGTTAAAGACATAGGAAGGATAAGTAGCACAGGGCTAATGAAGGTCTTCAGGAAGAGAGTTGCATAAAACCAAACAGAATATATGAGCATTGCAAATATACCTCAAAGCAAGTTTTTCATTACCTTTAACACCTGTGATTCAAATAATGCCTCTTTCACTCAACTCAGCATCTCTAAAAACATGTCAAGCAGGCGGGGCGCGGTGGCTCATGCCTGTAATCCCAGCACTTTGGGAGGCCGAGGCGGGAAGATCACTTGAGGTCAGGAGTTCAAGACCAACCTGGCCAACATGGTGAAACCCCATCTTTACTAAAAATACAAAAATTAGGGTGGTGGGCTCCGGTATTCCCAGCTACTCAGGAGGTTGAGGCAGGAGATCTGCTTAAACTTGGGAGGCAGAGGTTGCCATGAGTAGAGATCATGTCACTGTACTTAAGCCTGGGCGACAAATCGAGACGCCATCTCAAAAAAAAAAAAAAAAAAAAAACAAATACAAACAAAAAGCATGTCAAGCCAGGTTTGCAACTCACAGCTGGTTGACCGACAAGCTAAACCACAACAATCACACATAAGACAGCACCTTAGACCTCCAGATACAGATGCCAATAGAGCGTGGAGACATGCTCTGGCATCAGTTTGTCAGACCGTTAAAAATCCTCTTGCACAGTGCTAAAATAAAACACATTCTTATAATCCTAAATTTAGGTAGCTTCGCACAATCTGTGAAGAAAAACCGCCTAAATCAACAAACACAGAGAAGAATGAATGAACCCGGAGTCATAAAATATTGAAAATTTCTGCACATTTCAGAAAGAAAATCTTTAGAATTTTTTTTTTTTTTTTGAGATGGAGTTTCCTCTGTCCCCCAGGCTGAGTACAATGGCTCGATCTTGGCTCACTGAAACCTCTGCCTCCCGGGTTCAAGGGGTCTTCTGCCTCAGCTTCCCGAATAGCTGGGACTACAGATGCATGCCACCATGGCCAGCTAATTTTTGTTTTTTAGTAGAGATGAGGTTTCACCATGTTGGCCAGCATGGCCTTGATCTCCTGACTTCATGATCTGCCTGCCTCAGCCTCCGGAAGTGCTGGGATTACATGTGGGAGCCACCCCACTCGGCCTAGTCATTTCATTTTTTTTTTAAATAGAGTAAACCTTTTCATTAGGCTTATGAGAGTGCTATGGCTGCATGGAATAAGGGATTTTTATTTTTGAAAAGGCATAGCAACAATTGTGTGATGCTTCATGGAACTTGTCTAGGACACTCAGACTCTTCTGTAAATATACATTGTGGATAGGATTTATAAATTTCTCATAATGCTGTGTAAATGACTACACACAGACATGAAGCACAGTGCCCTCTGGTGCACATGCAACATAAAATAAAATATTGATATAGGAATATCTACATAGATACCGATACACAAAAAGACAAAACAAATGTGCTTCTTCCTAAATCGTAAATCAATAACTAGGAATTGTAAAAGTCTATCACCAATAAACAAACTGAAGTGATTACTTTACATAAAACGTTCTTCATGGCATAGATCAATACAATCTATTCCATCAGGCAACCACTTGTACACTCTTCTATTTAATGGATTCAAGGGACATTACAGGAACAGGCAACATTTGTTGGATTTAATCTATGACTCTTTTTATGTAACTTATTTAGATTTTAAACATAGAACATTGATAAATGTTAAAGATCATATATCTTAATCCCCTCCATCTCTTTGAGCTTTGCTATCATGTCCTATTTATCTGTTACTTTTTATTTCCTTGCTGATTCCTTTAGCTTCTGAAGTACAATTACCTTTCAGGTAAAAAAGGATGAGGTGACTCAACTTCTCAGTGACTAGTAGAAGATACCATTTCCATTTAGGCTGAAAAAGGTAACATAGCATGGTATAAGGTAGAAAGGAAAAGCAATTTTTAAAAATTCACTTTAAAATTTTGGCTATTTAAGATAAGAAACCTGGCTTCCAAGTACATTGCCATTTACTTTAAGGCAGTGTAACATAGTAAAATTTGGGAGTGATATACAAGTGGTCACCATTATCTATTTTTATCATAATATATTACATCTCTAAGAAACATTTTTGAATAGCAAGAAAACATTACTATGGTGCACAGTAAATATCAACCCTTCTGATAATAATGCTTTCCCATCTGAAACTTTCCCTTAGAGAAACTTATTTATACACAACCTTCAAGGATGATATTTCTGTAATTGCTTTCCCTTTGCTTCATACCTGTATATCTTGTATCTTGTGCTAAATCCCTGCCGGCTTCTGTCCACAAAATCTGTGTATTCCTGTGAGCGATGGAAGGGTCCCTTATCAGAGAGGAGCCAGTCGAAGGGGCTTGTGGCATGCTGATCCGAAACAGCAGCAACCGCTAAAACCCAGCAATGAAGACTCAGTGCTATCCACTCCCATAGAGCCATCAGAGAGAACAATTCAGCACCAGCTCTGCTTCGCCATATCATGCTTCCACTGCAGATTTAGAGCCTTCATTCTCTTAGCTTTCCCTCAACACCTAGACAAAATACACAGGCAATTAGTTAGCCCCTAGAAGATTCTTTTCTCTCACCTGAGGTGTTGAGGTGGCTAATTTGAAAATTTTAATCTAATATAATTGTTTTAAATTAATATTAGCAGAAGAGAATAAGATACAAACCAAAATAATTTTTTTCAGAGCTGTATGTCTTTTATATGTTATGCCTTTTTTATATTAATGGAAAATAAGAAACTGAGTCATAATTGACCTAGTCATAACAATTGCATTCAGTGGATAATTAAAGCCTATTGAGAAGCAATCAGAAATTTTAACTAATATACCTCTTGTACTTGCACGTTTTATAAAATTGGACAGATTGAAATAAATAATATATTCAAATATGTCATAAATTTTGTTATAAATTTTAATACTAGATATAGTTTTATTGTAGTTTGTATTGTATAGATAAATGCTTTAAAATGAAGTAGAGATAGTCATGTAGTTATTTCCATAATCTAGATAAACATGGAGTAAAACTGTGGGCTTAAGGATACATAAATATATAAATGTATGTATGTGTATATATATATATATATATGTGAGTATGTGTATACCTATTATAGATACGTGTAGATGTAGATATAGGGAGAGACACAGAGTGAGATAGAGATGATAGAAGGACAGGTTGATAGATGAATAGATTTTTGTGTGGGAGAGTGGATGTGAGAAGTAGTGTATTTTCTCAGAATTTTTTTTTTAATTATTCTGTTAGGAACAAACTGCTTTTCTGATTATTTAAACAGAATCATAATTAAATTATTTCTAGGGTCTTTAAAGATTTAAATGTGCATCTGTCTTATTCATAAGATAGTCATACTTCCAAAATTATACACACATAAACTAAACCAATGCATGTAAATTAAGCTAATGCAGATTATTCATAGATGTTGAAACTGCATACATTGTAATATAACCACTCAAAAGAAAAAAGTAATAAGACGTATAATCCCAGTATGGTACCGTGAACAAAACTTTATACAAAGCTGAAATGTCTATATGCTGCACCAGAAAATTCTAAAAATATTTGAATTCAAATTTTCTTTCTATTCTCATCAACTTTTCAAATAATATTAATTATAGCAGATAGAACTATAGAGTGCAAAGATTCTGATGGATGAGAAAGTTTTACTTGTGTGGGTTCTTACTCAGCACAATGTCTTTAGAAAAAAAAATCAAGATTCACAGTTTTAAGTAAGATGTATCAGTAATAGTAGCTACCATATTTATCTGGTATTTGGATAAGAACATTGGTGGCTTTAATTTACTTTCCTAACTATGACCCTATTATTCATAATTTAATCCTAAACTATTTCTGCATGAGAGGTATAGAGAAATAATTTTGCAGCCCTGAAGTAATTCAAAACAGTGATACAATGAGTGAAATAGATCATCAGAATCATACTCTCACGTATCACAAAATTAAAAGGACATTACTCACATACTGTATGAGTTGCCTCAATCATATGCGTTTCTCACTGAGGGGATTGAAGAATACCTTCTTTTGTAAACAACATAGGAAGTTTTAAAAATGAAGACATTTTAAAAATGATTTTCTGTAAGAAATAATATTATAATAGAAAGATTTTGGAATAGGAGCTTGAAGATTCTAGAGTTGTTTTCTATTATCTGTATAAATGTACCACTGTCAAATGATGCAACTCCTAAGTTTGAAATCTGCTGGAAAAATTATGTTTATATGTTTTTATGAGAACTATATGATTTATCTTAAAATAAATATAGTTTATTTACATTTATAAGTACAATTATTCTTTTGTGTAGTAGTATAGTTTAATAATTCTATGACTGAAAAATATTACTCATCTTTGTTATACACATAATTTTTATTTTGCTTATCATATACATTCAAACTGGCAAAATTTAATCATTATTTTTAGAAGATATATTTTTAATCTCAATGAGTAATTTTTCATTTCATAAAGACAGAATAAATTATTCAATCATGCTACTTAAGTCCATATCACATATTTCATCTGAAAGAATATATTTCTTAATTGAATGAAATTCTAGTCATAGCATCTGAATGAAGCTCTCTTATTACTAAGTGTAAATGTGAACAAGAATATTATTGAAAATATTCAAACAAAAATTATTTCATCCTATTAAATAACTTGGAAAATAGTTCCTTGAAAACGAAACTAGATTTTCTCCAAATCTAATAACCAATATAGCAAATTAAGCTATATAACCTCAAGAGACAATAGTCATAGTGGTTAAAAGAATTGACTCTGGAACTAAACTGTTAATGTTAAAATCCCAGCCCTCCAGGCGCCATGGCTCATGCCTGTAATCTGAGCACATTGGAAGGCCAAGGTGGGCGGATCACCAGAGGTTAGGAGTTTGAGACCAGCCCAGCCAACACAGGGTAAAACCCCGTCTCTACTAAAAATAAAAAAATTAGTCTGGCATGGTGGCATGGACCTGTAATCCCAGCTGTTCTGGAGGCTGAGGCATGAGAATCACTTGAACCTGGGAGGCAGACATTGCAGTGAGCCGAGATTGCACCACAGCACTCCAGCCTAGGTGACAGAGTGAGACTCTGTCTCAAAAACAAAAAGAAAGAAAGAAAAAGAAAACATCCAGCCCTTACTAACTCTGTAGATGTTTGACTTTAGGCGAGTTATTTAACTTCTTTTGTGCTGCAGATGCCTAAACTATTACGGAGGATCACCTCATCAGTCTTACAAAAATTGAGCGAGTTCATGTTTGTAAAACATCTAGAATAGTGCCTAATAAGTCATATTTTATACTGGTATGAAGTCATGCCATTATATACCATAAAATTAAACCAAACTTTTTGTACTTAAACACATGATTTTGTAATACACAAAGTGTTATAAAAGTCGGATACAGGGGCTGGGTGTGGTGGCTCACACCTGTAATCCCAGCACTTTGGGAAGCCAAGGCGGGCAGATCACCTGAGGTCAGGAGTTCGAGACCAGCCTGGCCAACATAGTGAAGCCCTGTCTCTACTAAAAAATATGAAAATTAGCCGGGCCTGGAGGTGGGGTGCCTGTAATCCCAGCGACTCTGGAGGCTGAGGCAGGAGAATTGCTTGAACCCAAGGTGGAGGTTACAGTGAGTCAACACGGTGCCACTGCATTCCAGCCTGGGTGACAGAGTGAAACTCTCCTTCCCAAAAAAAAAAAAAAAAAAAAGTGGGATACAACTGACATAGATGGCAGTTGAGGTCCTGTTCTGAAATTCTGTAATTTTTCCATAGGTAATTACCCAGAACCACATTCTTATTACTTTCTTTATCAAATGTGTTGAGCTTGTTTCATATTCTTTGTATCCTCTCATTAAAAAAATAAACTATATTGTGTAGATTTAAGGTATATAGCATGATATAATATGACTACTATAGTGGAACAATTTAACATACCCATCATTTCATATTGTTATGTATCTTAATATATGAGAAGATAGAAAAGATTTTTTAAATTTTGTGTAGGAAACTACCTAAAAATATTACCAGGTAATCACCACATAATTTGTGGGCTTTAATTATTTCTGTTTCTTCTGCTTCTGATTTGGAGGACATGTTCTCACTTCTGCTCAGAAATATTTTTTTCTGAGTTTGTTAACACATGGGAATGTCAATCCTAACCCAAATCAAGTTCATTTTGGGGCTATCTTAAAATCACTATATTCGTAAGAACTTTTTAAAGAGATTTATAATGAACAAATTAAGATATCCCAGGAAAGTTATACTGAAATAGTGTTTGAGAACTTTTTTCACCAGATACATGATAGGGAGAAAAGTCACAGTAGAATGCCTAAGGCAAGGATGTAAGCTTCTAGCTATCTTTAGGGCACGTGGTCATTCAACCCAATATTCACCATCAGAAGAGCTTCATTACCTGGTTTGTCACAAAAGTAGATAACTGTACATTTAATTCATCATTTTATGAGTACTAATTTATAAATTATTATTGTAGGACCTTAATTGGTTGCTTCATTTGGGTTGGGCTATAACCATATCAATCCATGAGTCAGACATGGTTTAGTAAATAGTTGAGTTGTACTGATGTAGTATTAGGATATTTAGAGGTGACAACTGAGATGAACAGCTAAACTGAGATACACTGCTAAGAAAGGGAAATACAAGGTTTAAGGAAAGAGGGTAGAAGTTATTAAACTAATAAATGAATTCATCACTTTTTCTGTAGTGTGGGGAAAATGCAAAATAGTCCAGAATTTAATATTTATAAATGAGTGGCTAAATGGCCAACTAAGGAGATAAGAACATCTATACATAATATTTTCTGGACCATGTGGGAGTGATTTTATATAAAAGAGAGTAATAAAAGAGAATAAGAACAAAAAACCCAAAACATTAAAAATATACACAATTACAAACATGAGTTCATGTTTAAAACATGGTATTTAATTAAAACGCAGTATTTATGAGTTTTTTCATAAAGAAAGAAGTCATAAATATTCATATATCTACTTGAAAAACATAGTTTAGTACATGTCCGATTCTTAAATTCCTTCTCACAAAATGATATTCGTTGTGAAGATCACCTTATCATACAATTTTATTTGCAAATTGTCAATGGCCTTGACAATCTGTGCAGATATAAAATACATCAAAAATATGTTAAATATATACCAATATATACTAATGCATATAATTATAATAAATGCATAAATAATATGTTTATATTATATATGATAATTATTCTTTCTCACTAGGTGTCAGTAGTCCTATTCCAAGTTGGTGATACATTACTTTTTTTTTTTAAGATGGAGTCTCACTCTGTCCCCGGGCTGGAGGGCACTGGTGCAATCTCAGCTCACTGCAACTCCCATCTTTCAAGTTCAAGGGATTCTCATGCCTAAGCCTCCCAAGTAGCTGGGACTACAGGCAAGCACCACCATGCCAGGCTAATTTTTTGTATTTTTATTAGAGATGGGGTTTCACCATGTTGGCCAGGATCCTCTGGGTCTCTTGACCTCGTTATCCACCCACCTCGACCTCCCAAAGTGCTGGGATTACAGGTGTGAACCACAGTGCCTAGCCTACATTACTTTTATCTAAAATACTGATATATATATATATGAAATTCATAAAATATTGAAACATATGAAATAAAATATTTGCCATAATAGTAAAAATGAATTTTCAGTAGAACTGAAACAACAAAGGTATAAACAAAATGCTAGGAATCATTGAATTACACTTAATATCCCTGAGATTGATGGGTCATGTCATAGCGGCCCATCTTTTAGACCTCAGAATCTTATCATCCACAGTCTAATTAGATATCCAGTGCTAATTATTACTATTTGTTAAATGATTAACATTGCAAGCTATATTATTTCTTCTTTTATATTTGCATTTAGACTGATTTTTGCTGGTTACATATCAAAAATATTTTCTCAGGAACTAAAATCTCCTGAAGAAGTTGAATATGAAAAGTCATTTCAGAAAATCATATCAAGCGTATTTAATTTTATTTTGAATAATGTGGAACCCATAGAAAATTGAAAGACTAATAGCACTAAACCCTTACATATCCATCAGCTAGAGTCACCAGTTTTTTAACATGCTTTTTAACATGTTTTTTAACATTGTTTTTTAACATGTTTTCTATCTCTGTCTCTTATTTCCACTCTCTCTCTTTCCACTCATAAATTTTTAAGTATTGGATAAAGGTATAAAGAAAATAGGCTGATTTGTCCAATGTCTACAACCATTCTCTAAATTTCTTTTCTTGAGAAAACACTATGCTGCTCTATAAAATAGTTCCTTCACATTAATGCATATTAATACTGAAGCTTGTAAATGTAAAACTATGAATCTTCAAAATAAAATATCCAGTACTCAAAATAACTGTTTAAAAAGCCACATTCTTACAGATAATATGATATGTGTTGTTCTATTAAATCCATTAAGTTATAAATGTTAGAATTATTTTATTATAAAATAAAATATATGTAGCACTCCCAGAATCTATTTAAAATGTATAGCATTATTATATAATTATATATAACTATAATAATTATTTTTGATTATATATTTAAATAAATACTAGCTCTGAAAAAATGAATACTAAATACACAATTGTGTAAATAAATGAATGATAGATGACTTAAAAATATTTAACATAAATTTTTAATAGTTTTTCCACAATAGTTTATTCATTGTTTCAATTCCAATTTGGTAGAAGTAATGATACAGAAAACCTAATAAAAAAAATAAATCTTATTGATCAATTGTAATGTGCAAAACATCACGATAAGTTTTGAGACAAAAGGTCTTAATAAAGATAGTGCTTCTATCCTCAGGAACTTGCTGTCAGTTTAGGATGGCCATGTGGAAGGTAGAACAAGTTGCCTATGGTCATTTCTATTAGAAAACAATACCTCTGTCAATGAAAACTAAACATTCTCCAAACTTTCTTTTTTCCTAATCTCACTAAATGGTACTTCCATCTACTCAAAATTTTAAGCCTAAACATGACTTTCACCTACCCTCTCACTCATTGCACATATCTAATCACTCCTCAAGTTCTGTGCATTCTTCCCCCTATGTATAAAATTTATCACTTTTCTTCACCCCCATTTTACGTGACCACCTCATGCTGTATGCTCAACACTAGCAATTTTGCCTCTAAACTGTATTACTGCAATAGCTTCATGACTGGTTTTCATACAATGTAGTCCATGCTTCCTATAAACAGGTAGGATTTTGCTATTCTTTTTCTGTACTCCACCAAGACTATAGAGAAGTAATTGCTTTATCTTTGTTTTCTGCTGAAATAAACAATAACATGTAAAAATGGGAATCAAATAATTCTGACACCCATGTGGCTCTCTCCAATCTGTTCTTTTTACTACAGTCAGAGTGATCTTACTAAAATGTTAAATCTTAACTCGTAAATCTTTTACCCCAATTAAGTAACAACTTTTGTTTCAGGATAACTGATGTCTTTGAAATAACTTATAAAACAATTTTCCCTTGCTCATATCATATCATATCATCATATCATATCATATCATATCATATCATATCATATATCCTATCATATCATATATATGCCAGGACAATTATTAACCAATCAACTTTGTGTTTTAGCCATGATCATATACCTCATATTCACCTCACTTTCTCTCCAAGATCTTTGTTTACGCTGGTTTCCCTGCCTGAACCACTATTTTGACAAGGATCTCTTTACCTGCCTAACATTGACTTTAAAACCTCAGACTGGATTATCATTTTATTCACAAAGCTTTTCATTGAACCTTCAAGGTTTGTTGGTCATTTTGTTAACGCTCCCATTACTTTCCCTATGACGGTACATTTTCCTGTGATGGTACATTTATGTGACATATTTGCTTCCATGTTTGGCCTGTTTCCCTCCCTGCACATCTCCTTTCCTTCAATTAGATTAATTTTGGGAGAAAAATAATTGTTCCTGTCTTAACGACAACAACATAGTCACCAAAGTTGCCTAAATAAAGTTGCATAAGTAAGTATTGGTAGAGTGAATGAATAAATGTTGATGAAATAAATACTAAATTAAGGTGCATCTGCTGTGATACAGCTGGCAAGATCATATCATAAAAAAATTCACTCTTTATCGAAAAAGAATCTGCAGAGGATCTGTGTCAGAATCTGCATCTGAGCTAGGCCTCAGGATGACAATAGCTTTGATAGTTGAGGAAAGGGAGCAAAAGTGTTACGAGGTCATGATTGTAAACATATATCTACAAGTTGAAATAGTATCAAAGCAAAATATTTTGCTTCTATTTTCATTTTATTTTATTTTTTTGAGACGGAGTTTTGCTTTTGTTGCCCAGGCTGGAGTGCAGTGGTGCGATCTCAGCTCACTGCAACCTCCACCTCCCGGGTTCAAGGGATTCTCCTGCCTCAGCCTCCCAAGTAGCTGGGCTTATAGGCATGTGCCACCACGCCCAGCTAATTTTGTATTTTTAGTAGTGATGGGGTTTCACCATGTTGGTCAGGCTGGTCTCAAACTCCCGACCTCAGGTGATCCGCCCACTTCTGCCTCTCAAAGTGCTGGGATTATAGGCGTGAGCCACCATGCCTGGCTCAAAGCAAAATATTCTTAATGTTAAAAAAAATGTTAAGGACAAAAACATAGAGATTATTATTAATTATTAGCTTTGGACATGATGATAAGAGATTATCACATTACATAAAACTGTAGAAAACTAAGGACTTTTTCACTTATGTTGTATAATTCAGTTTCTAAAGACAGAAACTATATATGAAAGTCGAACCTAGATCCTAATCAACGAACAGCCAAACCAAAATCCCTCTAATTGCAAAGCACAATGAGAATTTAAAGAATAATAATAAAGAAACAGGAATTGAATAACCTGTTCCTTTCTATTTGGGAAATCATTTATTAAGATACTTTTGATTGAGTTCTCCCTGACTACCCATGGAGAAAATAAAAAAGATGATGATAAAATGAAAAGCTGTTTTTATTTTTCTTCACAACAAAATTATCATCTTTTTAGTCCTTTTGATATATCAAGCATTTTACCAAATTTTCTTATTTCAGTTCTCAACAGCACAGTATAGCTATATTAAGATTCCATTTGTACTGTTGAAGCCAAACTGAATACCACAGTTTTCCTGTTATACTCTACTATATCCTAATAATAACCAATTGCAAACTGAAAGTTATTTCATAAAATTTTTGTATTCACTTTTGTATAAGATAAAAATTCCAGTGAAAGTATACTATTATCTCAAGCTGTTATAAGCAAGCAAGTGATCTGAGTGACTACATATTATGGGTTTTCATTGAGTGTCTGCTTTGTATAGTTTAATAGTTTCGATTAAAGTGATAGTTTAAATAAACTAAATGTGATTTAATTAAATGTATTTTAAAATACGTACTGCAAACTCAAAAATTAGAAAACTTTCTTTTCAGATTACATGTGATATTTATTGGGTTGAAAAGTATAATCATGGTTAAACTGAATTAATTTACCTATTTTCTCCTCAGAAAAATTGTAAGATTAATCCAATAGGCTTTGATTAATCAATCTTATTATAAATTGTTTATAATACTACTAAAAAGAAAACTATTCAACACACATATAACAGAGTTGGTGTCTCACAATGCGAGACATAATAAATTTCAGTGAAATGAGATGAGACTTAATATTTTGCTAAAATGCAATCATACAATTTTAATTAAAGTCAATTTTTTCATGTTCTCATACAGCAGATAATGACAAGGATATGAGGGTCATTTCTAACTAATATTATTTTAAGGGGTAAAAATGTGAAAATTCAAGGACTACAACTGAAAAAAATCATAACATCATTTGTCAAGAAATATTCTGGGTACAAAAAAAAGGTTTTTAAGACATTGCTCTTTCAGAATATCAGTCAATACTCAAGTATTAAATTTGATGAACATATTCAAACCTAAATAAATAATGTAATACATTTTCTACCTGAGTAAACACATGGATTTTCATTTTTGAATGTTCACAAATTCTACATATTATAGTCAGATTAGTAAAAGAATGAGAGCCTCATTATTCAATAACTGGCATCATTATTTTTTGGTAATGATGTATAACTTCACACTTTAGTGAAATACTGATTACAATCTATCACTTTAGATTTCAAATGACTTCAAATTGTTCCTTCTTAATCTATACATGGTTTATTTAAATGTAAAGAATTTTTAAATAGCCTGACAAACTAAAATTTGCTGCTTTATTTTCTAAAGATGTCAAATAATTCGTCAGGATATAAAATCATGCTTTACACAATGTAGGCCATTCTTCTTATAAATAGGTAGGATTTTGCTATTCTTTTTCTGTACTCCACCAAGAGTATAGGGAAATAATTGCTTTATCTTTGTTTTCTGTTAAAATAAACAATAACATGTAAAAATGGGAACAAAATAATTCTGATATTTAACAATACAGATTATCACTGGATATTTCTAGAAATTACAACAAAAATTACATCCTTCAATAAGTAAATAAATCCGTTGGTTTTTTTTTAAGAAAACTAAAAAGTAATGATAATCCTCAAAGTAAAATGGTATTTAATTCCAAGCATCACAGCAAATTGAATTTACCCAATGAGGAGCTAAAAAATGACAGAAATGGATGCTTATTTGAACTAGAAATCCCTTTTGAATTTCAAAGACAAATGTCTTGGTATATTAATAACTACCTTAAATTTTTTGAAACAAGTAGGCCATAAATTATTAAGGTAAGTAGAGACTGGATAGATTTTCATTCATGAATCTTGTAAAATTTTACAATATGCTGCTGTCATCCTTTTTCACACCTTCATTCATATGACCACATGAGAGATTTGCTGGCAGTTATTATGTTTTAGTAATCCCTGTGGCCCTTACTACCTAACACATTACCTTAGGCATAGTAACTTTCTGGAACAGGCACTAAATTGAACTCCTGATATTTTTTAACTTTACTAAAAAATAAATCTTTAAGGGATGCTTATTATATCTGCTTACACTAGCAGGGGATTGCCATTATATTAATGTGTTAGCAATGCATTATTATTGCACTTTTTCATTGCTCTGTTCTTTTTTTCTCAAAAGAACTGTCCTTCCTTGTTTTCAATCATATTATACCAGTTAATACTGATCTTAGAAATGCATTCTACTAGTCATATTACTCTGCTAAACCTATGTTTCAGAAGATCACTTTTCTTGTTTATTTTAGCTGATCAAGCAATACACTGCCTCTGAATTACAGCTTAAGTGTTTTCCAACTTAATGAGGGTTAGTATTCCTCTGAGAAGTATATACTGCTAAGGAAACTAATCTCCTACTTGATCTGTCAATACAGTCTTGTCCTACCAATAAAGAGGAAGTTAAATGCTATTAGCTAATGGTGGAACTGATTTAAAAAATGAAGAGAAGGTAAGTCCCATTCCTTAAGACTGCCCAGCACATAGGGGAAATTAATCTTAAGAGCAGCAAATACAAGAATCACCTAGGTTATCTGATAAATGTAAAATATCATGATGTTTCAACATAAATGATCATATAATAAAATATCATGGTAAGATTCAGATTGTACTTAATTTTAATTCATAAAGAAAGTTGTCAGGCACTAAAGAATGAAGTTCAAATGAAAGGTGTTTAGAAAGTATATTAGATCGGAAAATCTAACTTTAAAATAAAATATAGGAATGCTTTGACAAAGACTTTCCTGGACCTAACTCTGGTCAGGCTCCTGTTAACTCAGTTCTCAGGCCCTGACTTCTGAGCATCTGCATTCATCTCTATGTTGTCCAGTTTTAGCAAGAATCCTGCTAAGTCAGTTTTATTAGAGTCTGCACCCTTAATATATGATCCACCTAGATGTCTGATTGGGTTCTTCATCCTCCAGCATCCTGCAAGTGATGTCTAACCGTCCTGGTCTATCTTTAGCAAGAATCCTGTTAGATCAGTTCAGCGAAAATCCCCTCTTATGCTTAATGTTTACTCTAAGTAATTTTCTATCAACTGATCCCCACCCCGCTCCTTGGCTATAAATTCTACTTTCTCTTGTTATGTTCAGAGTTGAGTGAAACATCTCTCTTCTACTTACCAAATCTTATGAAAGTAGCCCACCTTGAATATAGTCTATCCCACAAGTCTTTAATAAGTATCATGAATAATTATTTTTCTTAACAGCTTCAGAAAATGTGTAACAATTAATATATTTTACTACCAAAACAGTAAAACAGAAGATAGTTTAAAATAAAGATTAAAAGGATATACAGAACTGACGTAGAAATGATGGTTGCAGATACCAAGATTTAATACTGTTACTATGACTGGCAACATGATTTTGCCTTTCCTGGCAGAATCTAAGAATAGAAAGTGTTCTACTTGCAAAGATAATAAAATATTTTTTGTTATCAATTTTGTCACATAAGTGTCAATTTAAAGAAAATGTGAAAAATATTGCCCCTGCCCTTTAGGATAGTGTCCTCAATTTCAGTTTTACAATTTTTTTTTCTTTCACAATGATCTCAAACAAAAACTGAAAGTATAAAAATGGTTCAGCAAAGATATTCATACTGCTCCTAAATAATGGCTTACTAATGTAATCTAAGAACAAGTCTTAATACTGGGACAAAGAACTCTTGGAATTTGGTAACCAAACGGAAATCTGTCAATCTGTAATTGCTCCCAAGCTTAGCCTGGAGTTAACCAGGTATACAAGGTGAAATGAGCTGTTTAATTAGAAGTTATTTTCTTGAGAAGCATAAATAAGAGCATGTACTCTGAAATCACAGACAAAGGAAATATTACATTTAAGAAGCTTTCAATGACAGTTCAGTAAAACTTTTTACAAAAATGAAAAGAATACTAACTACTAAGTAAAGAAAAAATTTCAAAATTTCAAAATAATAATCTTCAGGTTTTTTACCAGTTTTTAGGGAAATGAAAATGTTTCCACATTTTTAGGAGTGTGTGGTTATAAATATTATTAGTAGACCCCTTAACTTGTCTTCTTCTGGGTTACAGAAGTCATTCAATTCACATGGTAATAATTCCATTGTAGTGTAGGCAACTTGAGACAGATTTGTGTCTGTTTTTATGCACAAATGTCTCTGAGGTATCAACAAGATAACTTGGCATGTAGAAGATCCTAAATAAATGGAGTTTGTTAATAAGTGGATGGAATAAACAAATTAAATTTGTAAAGAAAGCTCTTATAATGTTAATCTGATTTTTCATTAATTATTAAAATAAAAAAGAATAACCTATTGGAAATGTTTCCATTAAAAGGAAGCTAACATATTTTGGAGATAAAAAACACAACAACACACAAGATGCCACCTAAATCATCACTCTGAGAATTGTTATGACTATTTTTAGAACTGTCCTGGTTTCTCCATTTCTCTTAATAGTTATCCTTTAATACCCTACATAGAAAATGCATTCTTCATTGACTTTTCTCTATACTGAAGAATTAGGCAACCCTCTTCTCTTAAAGAGAGTTATATTTACAATATCAAAATGGGACATGTGTGCAAATAAAATGACTGGGCAAGCATTAAATTTGATTTAGTGGATTAATTTAAACAAAGCATACTACAAATAGCAAAAAATGGTCAACATCTTATGAGCAATGGTTACATCTTTTCATTGTTCTATTCCCAGAGTTTACGCCAGTGCACACAATTCATCATACATCTGATGCATATTTTTTTAAGAGGTAAAAACAGAGGTGATCTACAACAAGTGAACAAAAGTAACATCAAGTATTTAAATCTTTATACGCTGTTTTCCAATGCTTCCTTAACTCCATCTAATAAATCATGTCACAACTCTGGGTGTTTCTCATTAAAGAATGCTTCTTTAGCAGTGAACCTTAGCACAATTTAGTTGATGGAGAGGCTTCGATAGCCCGTATTTTAACCCAGTAGTTTTAATGTCTCCAGAAGTTGTGTAGTATCTAACTAAGCTTTCTTTCTTACAATAAGCATCTATGTTTATCATTTTCCAACATACAATTTTGAGAACACTTGATATTTCCAATGCCCATTTGTCAATACATTAATTTAACTTCTAAAATAGGCCTATCTTCAAACTCAAAAGGTTATGAGATACTATTTCAAAAGAAAAGTAAATATTTTTTAAAATTTAAAAACATTTTAAAATATTTAAAAAATATTTTTGAAGCCACTCTTTACATAAAAAAGAATCAGTCAAATTTTGGAAAGAAAGAAAATTAAAATGAGACATTATAATGTCTGACATAGACTATTACATATTAGCTATTCTTAGCACGTCATGCACAAACTAAGTGGTAATTTTTAAAATCATCTTGTTTTAACTTGTCAAGAATTACCTTCTGAGCAATAATTACAGTAATCACTGTTACTGGTCGTATCTGAGATCAATATTTAGTAATAAATACCTTTTAATTAACAGTTAATAATTGTCTGGTTTCAGATCTTGAGTAAACTGTCTTCAGCTTTGACTGATGCAAATCTATGTCTAAAATATATTAAAGCATGTCAAAATTGTATCACTTCAGTAATTAAAGAATCATGTGATAATAAACTTGTATTTACCTTACTAAAGATTATTAAAGAGAAAGAAATATTTTAACAGTTAATCACAACACTTACTGTTGGAGCTGCTGATTCTTACTCTAAATCAGAATTGATTTCCTTCAATAGCAGCTATGAATGATCGGGTTTAAAAAGCAATAACGACAAAAGTGATCTTTCATTTTTATTCTGTCCTGTCTTCTACTTGTAATTTGTTATTTCATCTTTCAAATTGATTGAAGAAGATATTTGTTAAAGTTTTTTCATTTAATGGCTGGTTGAAAGATATGTATGAAAAGCTGCCAGAGTTCACTCTAAAAGGAAACAAGAATCCTCTGGATTATTTTTTCCCGTAGGTAAGTTACTGTTCAAACATATTAGCGTTTAGCCAAAATACAAAGATAGCTATGCCTTTAATAAGTCAATAATCTATCCTTGATATAAAAATTCTCAAGGAATTATGTATTGCAAAATTTTATGTGGTTTTCGCGATGGGAGTAGAGGAGGCTTATAAACCCTTAAAGTGTCTCCGCTCAAAAGTAAGTTGTGCATATAACAATTAAAAATACATTTAAAATTATTTCTAAATTATACTCTGAATGTGTTTTAAAACTTTTTTCAGGAGTCCCCCCTTTTTTTTTTTTAGCTATAAAGCTTAAGTTTCAATTCACAGAGAAGGCTAGATTCACTTCTCTTAGCTCACATTAGGAAAAATAATAACGCTGTCTTTGAGTCACTCCAAATTACATGTATAAACTTTGAATAAGTTGAAATGAGTATATCTTATACATCTAATAAACACAGATTTCTTCATAATTGTTTATCCCAGAAAGGTTTTTTAAAAAAAATAAAATTAACATGTTGTTTAAAAAACTCCCTCTGAAGTAAAATTGGTAAGTAGGAAAAAAATACTTTCTAGTTATTGTTGGTAATGTTAATTAATCATTGGTGATTCATTTTCTTCTAGATTACTTGATATTGAAACTTGTAATCTTCCTCATTATTTTTGGTATAATCTTGACAATATTATTTACTGTATTTATAAATTGTAGTGTTACTGTGTCTTTATGTATTAGTGAACTTGTCTGGATGAATAATAAGAAATTCTATTACTATAAATTCAAGTATAGCCATTTAATTTTATTGTTTTGAATGAGCTAGACTGGTTTATATATTAATATGCTTGTTTTATATAGGAAAATGTTAAGAAAGCAAGCATTGATTATCTTAAAATAGTATTTTGTGCAACTTTGCTGCATAATTTATTCAAACTTTTATAATTTTTTTCTACCAATTTAGAGTGTATTTATAATTATTTAAGAGACATTCACGTCTGAAAAAAACAGTACCTCTTCTGTGTATGTACATTTACAGGGCTGATTTTTCAAACTATCAGAAATGTTACCATACTAAAGTCATGAAAACCATTTTAATTATCTATCCCAGGAACTTCCCAATTGTATTAATTTTGTTCTATATTTACCTTAGCTATACAGAAGGGGTTTTGGCAAACAGCATTAAACTACATATTTAAAAGCAGACACAAAAACTTGTATCTTAAAAGTATATGCGTAAGGTATTATACAGAAAGAAATTATACTCAACCTTCATACAGGTATGTGATTTTTAAGTTGATACATGAATAAGCTCATGCTTTAATATCTAAATTTATTCTTTGAGTTAATTTAATCACTTTTTTCAGACGAGCTTACATTTATGGACATCATCTGAAACGTTTCAAAGAAAATATTTTTCATTAGTGATAGTGAGAATTTAATGAATCCATAAAATAACAGTATAATTATATACTGGCCACTATTTGACACTGAGAAATCTAAAATGTATGCTTACTGAATTCTGGTCCTCCCAGCACTAGATTGTTTTTTAATAGTGCAATATTTTAGAGATAGCTTTTAAAATTAACAAAATGCAACAGTCCAGAAAAGTTAATAAAAAACAGCTCAATCCTGATGAGCTTGGCTGAAACTCACAGAAATCAGGAAAAATAAGTCTATCTATAAGTATTCTTTCACAATAAATCTATAATGGAATATAAATGAAACACACCATTATGAGAGAATAATTCTTACATAGCAGAGAACTATAATACATTCTAATGTAGTGTTCACATATTTATTAATTTAATCAATAAATGTGTATTTTATAGATTTAATTTGCTGGAACTATAATATGGTAGCTACTTTATTAGCTATTAAAAGAAATTTGTTTTGCTTTTGGTGCTTTTAAAGGCATCCACATCTCATATGAGTAAATTAGAGTTTAGGCATTAAAACAAATACTTCTGAAAAAATAGTAAAAATAGGTTGCACTGAGAATACTTTTTAACTCTAAATGTAAAAGATAAAACATTAAATTATGTGTAGTGCTTATTGAATAGAACCGTGAAATAGAAGAATGAGAATGTATAAAACTTGTCAGTATAGTAGATTGCATGTCATTTTTCAACATCTCAATTTATACTATCATGGTTGAATATAAACATTTAAAATTAGAGCACAAATATGTATTTCATGATAAAACATCAACTAATCCAATCAAGTCATTATAAACATATATGATATATCTTTCCATTTGGGGAAAAGATATTGGCTAGTAAATCAAAATTGAGTTTATTGCAACTATTAGAGCATCAATTAATTACTCCTGATTAGTTATTTTGAATATGAAATTGGGAAATACTTCAGAACTGTGTGAATGAATACTTTTATTTTAAACATTAAGTATAGAGGAATGGATTAAAAGCTTATGAAGTAATTATCTATGACGACTTTGTAACTGAATAGGTCTGCAGGTGAGTAATTGGATACAAATATTCTTGATAGTTCATATGTATGCTTTGAAAAGATAGGGGTAGAAGCCTTAAAAGTTCCTTGTGAGGACATTTGATAACCAGTATAAAATGATTATCCTGGCTATTTGATACTGCTAAAAAATTTTTAAAAACTAAGAGCTTGGCCAGAACTTCCAAGTATGTTTTCAGTAGAAAGGTCGTTAGTGTTTATCATTGAATTTCATGCTCAGAGACTCATTTTCAAAAAATAAAATAGAATGTTTCCTAAAATAGAATAAATATTATTACACTAGCCTCTCCTTTTAGCAACTAAGATCACCCATTAACAATCAATATTATTCACATAGATTATTTTTTATTTTGCTTTGCTTTAAAACTTATGAATTATAAACACCAAAATAACAAAATTACACAGAACACATAGTGCATAAAGAAAGTGGACAGAGTTATACTTCTAAGTGCCTACTTAAGTTTATCCAAGTAGTTGCTAAATTAAAATACCAAAAATGCCAGATGTCACCCTAATTAATTCTGGCAAACTTTGTATGAGTTTGTGAAAAGCATTAGAAATTAAAAGTTTGACTGCTTCAAGTTTCTCCACTTTTAAGTTATTACATGAAAATATTTTAATCTTGTTCCCAATTAAGAGTAGAGATCACCAGGTTGACAATATAAATCTGCTAAGAAATCAGATGTTCTTTTTATTAAATGACTGAAAAATCATGAAAAGCAACTATTCTGTAAAAGTGACTCTACCCAAAACTGAATAAAAGCAAAGGCAAATATAAATAACAACTAATATGCCTCAAAAAGTGCATTATTTCAAGCTTTTAAAATTACGCATAGTAAAACTGTTATATTCAATCAATATCAAATATTTATTAAATTCATTTGACACCATATGCCACTAAGAAGATTTGATACTAATATTACAAAAAAGTTGAGTCAACATTATTTATTGTGTGAAGATAAAAGTTTATAAAAAATGACTAATCAAAAATTCAAACTTAAATGTTGTCCTTTGAAAAATCTATTTCGTTTTTATAACATATTTGTCTTCTAAAGCATCGCATCTCTTAGGTCATTTTCTCTACAACTCTCTGAGGTAGGCATTGTTTTCTCTATGTGAGAGGTGAGAAAAATAAATGAAGAGTGGTCCCAGGTAGAACTAGAACTGAAATTCAGGAAGGAAGTCTAGATGTGTCAGCACTCTACTTTTCCCAGAAACCCAAATTGAATATAAATATTTAAAAATTTGAGCACAAATATGTATTTCATGATAAAACATCAAGTAATGCAATCAATTCATTATAAATATAGATGCTATATCTTTCATTTTTAGGAAAAGATATTGTCTATGATATAGGATGTGAAAGAGAAGAACATTAAAATCCTTAGAAGAGTGCATCATTAATCATAAGCCACAATCATAATACCCAAATTTTTCAAGAAAAATTAAATTTTTTCTAAAAACAATATGTGTGCAAAACAAGCATGATACAAATTGGTGTCATATTCCCATATTTGTCTAAACTCTTTTAATATTACTTTTAATATTACTAAATTATTAAATGTTTCAGACTCTTATTCTAGTAAATAACTGCCTCTTTTACAGATAATATGAAAAAACTAAAAACAAATACAAGAAACATAAGAAACTGAATCATAGGTGGTAAATGAAAGATAAAAGTTTGGAAATCCCACCAGTCGTCTTCTTTGTACTTGCAGAGAGAAACACACAAAAAGACTACTCTGAAAAGAAATTCCACTTTTATTTAAAGAATACACAAATCTAGAAGTCAAGCTGATGGTAGAAATTACACACACACACATTCATTCACACACACACACACACACTCTGAGTCCCAGTGGTTTCTTTCTACTTAGGTTTTATTTATTTAACTGTAATGTACAATAATTTTGCAGGAAGAAAGTCAAGATTCATTGTAGTTTATGAAAATGTATATTTTTATTATTATGATGAATTTCTTAAGATATTCTATGAGAAGGTGACATTATACAATATGATTTGATTAAAAGAAAATGAAATTGATCATTATATAGTATCAAGTTTATTTCATTTGGAAAATATTATTAAAACAACACAGATTTAAAATAAATACCTTCTCCAACCACCAAAAAATTTGTGTATGTATATGAATATATGTATACACACACACATACACACACACAATGAACATATCTACTACAATAAAATTGCTGAGGATTAAATGCAAAAGTATTGAGGAGTTAAAATCCATTGACAAAATACTTTCTCTAGTGGAGTAAAAACTACCTTTTGCATGCAACTAAGAAAAGCACTACAACTTTACAATTTTACAACCCAAAGTTCCAATTATCTTTCTTATTTCTTCAAGATTTTATCAGTAAGCCTTACTAGCAGAAAAATTATTGCTCAGGGATCCACATCAATAAATGTAAGTACTAAAAATATTTCCAGAGATAATTTGAATAATACAATTTCTTAGAGAAGAGAGTGTTATTAGCAAATAGGAGAGCTTTATGATGGTGTTTTAGTTTTTTTTTTTTTTTTGCTTCACTGTGTGGAAACTCCAGGCTCCTTCAACATGTTAGCAAAACATAACAAAACAATATCAATAATAATAACAACACTTATTTGAGTATTCAGAATGTGTTTTGTCATTTTAATTGAGAAACATCTGATAGTGGAAGAAATCTTTTGGCTGCTCAGTCTACAAAACTGAGAATGTAAAATAAATGTATTTGGGGAAGAAAAGCCATAATTTTCTAAATTTATTTATTTATTTTCTTCAGTTTTCCAACTGGTTTGTAAACCCAAAGGTTTTCTTAATGGGGTCATACAGTACACTGCCCTTGGGCAAGCTTTCTTTTTTCATTCTGTTTTACAGCCCAACCCACCCCCACCTCATATTTTTTTAAGGTGGAGAAAATAATGAAAATACCCACAAAACAGTTCTTTCAAGTAGTCAAAATTACTTTGTTAGTTCTAGATGCCCCTCATAGTTCTTCAGTTGTCCTTTATATATTAAGGTCTGGGACCTTAACAAGAAGCAATGTCTTTAATACATTTCTGCAACTGCTGTCTTCCATATTTTATTAAGGTTTTACATTTCTTCCTCTAACTCTCTACCCTTCCCATTTCTTCCTCTAACGTTGGTCCAGTTTCTGATTTGTGTAACATGGCTAAACATTGAAAGAAACGCACCCTGAGCAGTTAAATGGATGCCTGTCAAACATTTAAACTGTTTTACCGTGATTCATGAATGTGAATATGAAGAAGTTATGCATCATAGCAGGACCAACTGAAAATGCCTACATTCCATTGCTTGAAACAGAAAAAAATCACGATAGTAAAACACAAGTTATATGATTGTCAATAAAATACATTCACTCCTTACCTGCTTAGCTGCATGATGACAACAAATCTCAGTAACACGCAAAAGAAAGTCCCCAACGCGGAATCCCCTGCGGTCCAGGCTGCTGCCGCAGGTTCATGCCCTGGTGCTCTCCCGTTTGCTTACAGACGTCTGACTGGCTGGAACACTTGTAAGTGACAGCCGGGTTGATTTGCACGCCTAGCCAGCTTTTCCTCCTCTCCAACAGCCGGTGGGTATGCCACGCAGCTCCGAACACGCGCCGTGGCCCGAGGCCGTGGCCGCCCCAGTGCAATGCCTGCTACAGGGAGGTCCCCTCCCCAAAGGCTGAGCACGCTCTCGACCTTGTGCAAAGTAAAAGGCTGTCCGCTTCAGTTCGGGGCCCTAGGAGAGCAGCCGTCGGAGACTTGAACTCCGTCACCGTCTGGCCGCGGCAGCAGCCACCAGCGGCCACCAGCAGCCACCAGCGGCCACCAGCAGCCACCAGCGGCCACCAGCGGCCACCAGCAGCCACCAAGCGCCGGCCCCTCCGGAGCTGCAGGAGAGCGCGCCTGGTCCCAGGTCCTGCCGCCCCCCGCCCCCACCTCCAGGAAAGAGGAAAGCAGAAATAAAGGCCGGCTCTAAAGCGGGTGTGATGTAAGCTAGACACACTCCCGATCCCCACTCTCCGCCTTTAACTTCAGCCTCGTCTTCCACGCTCTGCCTTCGAGTTGAGACCAAGTCTCTTCCGCCCTCCCCGCCGCCCTCCGGATCGTCGGGAGTCGGTGAAGGAAGGCAGGCGTCCTCCCACCCGCAGCCCAGGGCGTCACTCGGCAGTTCCAAAGCCTGCTTCGCCGCCAGGCAAGGACAGTGCTAGGGTCTCACACCGCGGGCATCCTCAGGAACTGTCGTTTGCTGACATCAAATACGGCTCATTCAAATGAATGAGATAAATATTAACGCAGAAAGGCACTGAGAGCCCGCAGGGATCTGAAGTCTGCTCTCTCATACAGGAGAGCTGAGCTCAGGTTTGGCTTGGGAAGGTGGCACCTGGAGCGTTCTGGAAGGATGGGAACCCCCGGCGCGCCCCGCTCAGTGGGGCTGCGAATGCCCACGCGAGCACACGATCGCGCAGGGGCCGCCTGTTGATCACCCTCCCGTGGAAACGCTCTCGGCGGCGGGGGCCCTTCAGAGGTCACTCCCTTTCACACGCGTGGGCTTCAGGCACAGCACGGCCCAGCGCACTCCCCCACACAGCGGACGCCC
>PVKP010018886.1:0-35185 GCA_004027715.1 Plecturocebus donacophilus | reverse complement strand
TCATGGAAATAAAGGCGAAGTACTACAGGAACAAAGAAGAGGGACTGCTTTTATTCCTAGGGAGTGGGTCAGAGTAGGCATGGGCAGAAGAAAGGTTTCATGGAGGAGGTAGCACTAAACATCAGCCTTGAAAGGTGAGTAGAGTGTGATAAAAGATGAGAGTGGTTAAAAGAGAAAAGGGCATTCTATGAAAAATTCCAAATACCCAATAAATGGGGGATGGATAAACACACTTTTTGGATATTAACAGGAAAAATGTCTATGTAATCACCAGAAACAACCAAAAGAAATAAATCTGTGAGAGAGATCCAAGATGGTCAACTACTAGCAGCTCAGGATTGCAGCTCCCAGTGAAAATGCAGAGCAAGTGGACGCCACACTTCCAGACGAATTTTTGTTGCCCACTGACCAGGAGACTCCCAGCGGAGGAGTCCCATGGGTCACCAGTGCAACCCTTTTGGCTGGCGTGGCTGTTTTGCTGCTGCCTCGGCATGGCAGTTCTTGGTGCAGAGTGAACGGTACTGGGTGCCCTTTTGGTTGAAGTTTGGAGCTCCGGGAAGGCAGAGTCACCCATTCAGCCGATTGAAAAAGGGACTGAAGAGGGAAGCCAGACCGGAGACTCCCGGGCAGAAAAGCACCAAGAATCTCAATGCCACTGTTTCAGCCAGCACTGTGGGTCACCACAGTGAAAATTACATAGATTCCGGCGCTGGGAATCAACAAGCTGCATGTCCACTCAGAGACCTAATTTGAAAGTCTGTAATTACAAAGATGACAGGTTGATAAATCCACAAAGATGGGAAAAACCAGCGTAAAAAGACTGAGCACCCAAAATCAGAATATATCTCCTTCTACAGAGGATGGCAGCTCCTCATCAGCAATGGAACAAGGCCTGATGGAGAAAGAGTGTGATGAATTCACAGAATTAGGCTTCAGAAGGTGGATAATAAGAAACTTCTGTGAGCTAAAAGAACATGTTCTAACCCAATGCAAAGAAACTAAGAACTTTGAAAAAAGGTTTGACAAAATGTTAACAAGAATAGACAATTTAGAGAGGAATATAAATGAATTAACAGAGCTGAAAAACACAATACAAGAAATCTGCAAAGTATCCACAAGTTTTAACAGTCGAATTGATCAAGCAGAAGAAAGGATATCAGAGGTCGAAGACCAACTTAATGAAATGAAATGAGAAGACAAGATTAGAGAAAAAAGGGTAAAAAGGAATGAGCAAAGCCTCCAAGAAATATGGGACTATGTGAAAAGATCTGATTTACGTTTGATAGGTGTACCTCAATGTGACGAAGAGAATGAATCCAAGCCGGAAAATATTCTTCAGGATATTATCCAGGAAAACTTTCCTAACCTAGTAAGGTACGACAATACTCAACTCTAGGCAATACAGGGAACACTGCAAAGATATTCCTCAAGAAGAGCAACCCCAAGACACATAATTATCAGATTTACTCGGGTTGAAATAAAGGAGAAAATACTAAGGGCAGCCAGAGAGAAAGGTCAGGTTACCCATAAAGGGAAGCCTATCAGACTCACAGCAGATCTCTTAGTAGAAACCCTACAAGCCAGAAGAGAGTGGGGGTTAATATTCAACATCCTTAAAGAAAAGAACTTTCAACCTAGAATTTCATATCCAGCCAAACTAAGTCTCACAACTGAAGGAAAAAAAAATTTATGCGAACAAGCAAGAACTCAGAGATTTCATCACCACCAGGCCTGCTTTACAACAACTTCTGAAAGAAGCACTACACACAGAAAGGAACAACCAGTATCAGTCATCCCAAAAACTTACCAAAAGGTAAAGAGTATCACTGTAAAGAAGAATCTACATCAACTAACAGGCAAAACAGCCAGCTAGCATCAAATGACAGTATTAAATTCACATATATGAATATTTACCCTAAATTTAAATGGATTAAATGCCCCAATCAAAATATACAGTTAGACAAACTGAATAAAAAGTTAGAAATCTATTGGTATGCTGTATCCAGACCTATCTTATATGCAAGGACACATAAAGAATCAAAATAAAGGGATGGAGGAAGATTCACCAACCTAATGGAGAGAAAAAAAACAACAACAACAAAAACAAAACAAAACAGGAGTTGCAACTTTCGTCCCTGATAAAATAGACTATATTAGCAACAAAGACTAAAAGAAACAAAGAAGGACATTATACAGTGGTAAAAGGATCAAAGTAACAAGAAGAGCTAACAATCCTCAATGTATATGCACCCAATAGAGGAGCACCTAGATATATAAGCCAAGTTTTTAACGCCTTATAAAGAGACTTAGACTCCTGCACAATAATAGTGGGAGACTACTACATTGTCAATATTAGACAGATCAATGAGATAGAAAATTAATAAGCACACGCACAACTTGAACTTAGACCTGGAACAAGTAAACTTAATAAATATTTACAGAACTCACCACCCCATATCCACAAAACGTACATTTTTCTCAGTATCATATCACACCTATTCTAAAAGTGACCACATAATTGGAACTAAATTACTTCTCTGTAATTGCTTAGCATTCCACAGATTTAAATGAAATATTGGTTGGCTGTTTGTTTGTTATTTTATTCCCTTATTCCTTCCTGTCTCCATTGTTAAGTATAATTATTGGCATAAAAGAGGTCTTTAATACCTATATTTAGATTATATTCTAGCCTGAGCAATAGAGCAAGATTCTCGTTCTCTCTCCCCCTTTCTCTTTTTCTTTCTTCCTCTCTTTTATTCTTCCTCTTTTTTTTTCTCTCTTCTATCCTTTTTTTCTTTCTTTTTCTCTTTCTAAAAAAAAAAAAAAGAAATATATTTGTGAACTAACTTCAAGGCACATAAAACCATGTCTGTACATTAAAAAGGTTAGGCAGGCACTCAGCATGCTGGATATCCACAATGTTTGATTCAGTAAGGTTGCTCAAGTTCCACAATTTTAAAAAGTCAACAACACTATATAAAGGTGAGTGCTAAGTCAAACTTACAGGCATTTGCTCTGATCTTTCTCTGGGATTAAACTCTCAGAGTCAGGAGGGCTGTGAGCACTGGGTTCCTGCAATGTCTTCAGAAAGTAAGAGTGGTAGTTGTTTGTGGCTACTTCAGGGGGCTGTATTCTGTGCTTCCTCCACTCTTATATCTCAGAGAACACAAGTTATCTGCTTGATGTGTCACTGTCTCCCCTCACTCCCACCACACCTTCAGCCTCTCTCCCCCTCACACCCTAGCCCATTAAATCCTCTTCTATTTCAGCAAAACAATCACAATGCCTAGTTTCCCAAATCCCTGAGTAATGGTACAGGAGTTAGGAGGTCTCAGAACGTCTGTCTTATTTTACTAAGTCTACTGACGGGGAAAAAGAACAGCACCCGGGTTTGGGAAACTTCGTTTATGTAAGCCTGGAATTCATCAGCTCTGATTTCTGCCTGCTACATTCTTACCCAAATTTATTGTGTGTTCCCTCCGCAAACATAAAATAGAAATGTGAAAAGCAATTTAGAGTTACTCAAAGAAAAACTTGTCTCTCTGCCTGAAGTTTTTTAAGTTATAGGTCCCAGGCAGACATGTCAAAATAGACCAGTTTTTCACTGAGAGCCACAAAATCAGTGGCTCTCAGTGAAAAGGCCCATTCCATTGTTGATGCCCCCTCCACTCTTTGTGGGACTTCAACAAATTGCACAAGGCTACTATACTCATCCACAATTTCTTGTTATTTTTTTAAGGAGACCTTCAGCATTTTACCCATCTACCCCGATTATTTCTCCTGGAAAAACTGAGGCATTTAGCTTCTTGGACTTCTCTCAATATAAATGGCCACTCATGGGCCAACTGTGTGGTGTTCAAGACAAACAATATACATCATGTAATGAAGAATCATTCTTCCCTGAGGGAATCTGAGGCTAATCAAAAGGTTACTGTGTAATAGGCTCCCTTTTCTTAATCATATCTTGTGTTTGTACAAATGTTTAAAAAAATCCTCCCATCAATTTATTTTTATCTAAATGCCACTCAACTCTATTATAATAATTTTATTGTCCTGGCATCCCTGTGAAATCAGTAAATCAGTGATGGAACAGGTCTGCATTGATTTGAATCGTGCACTATGTTCAGGTTCCCAAATTAGAAGGAGGAGTGGTCAGATTGTCTGAAGAGATGGAACCTGGCCATGGCACTAACTAGCTGTCTGACCATTAGCTAGTAACACTCCCTTTCTGGTCCTCATTTTCCTCTTTTGTAAGGCAAGAGATTGGAGAGACAATTTTCAGAGGTTTTTTCCACTTCTAAGATTCAGTGAGTCAAAGTTTGGAGACTTATTTCAGAGGCAACCAGCTATGCACAAAAGGTAGTATTACAAAGCAGAAAATACATTGGCTTTGTAGCAAAAATACTTGGTCCTGAATCTTGGATTTATCACTAACTAGTAGTGCTACTTTGGCCAAGTAATCCTCACCTTCCCTCTATAAAATGGAAATATAAATCCCTTATATGCTTATTGTGATGATTAAATAAGAAAACATAGGTAAAGCAAATGGCATGTTATGAATTGTCAACAAATGGTAGCCACACTTAACTGCTTCATAGACCAGCACACTGGAACATTCTCTCCAGAACATATTTGTACATTTCTTATCTATAAATAATCTTTCTATATCTAAAAATAAAATGGATCTCCTCCACGTTTTCAGTTAGAGAATGGATTATCAAGAGTGTAATTACTATATTAAACAGTTGATATTACGTATAATGAAAATGAAGTTTATGACTAGTCCAAAGTCATACAGGGAGTTAACAACAGAGCTCTCTAGAATCTAGGTCATCAAATCCCCAGGATGGTGTATTTTACACACCCAACTGATAGTCTTTCCAATAGGTCATATTGCTATTAACAGTTTGTGGTTAATAGCACAGTCTGCTATTAACAGACAAAAATAATAATGATTTTTATATACTGTATTACTTAGCTAAGTGTATTGAGAAGAGAAAAACAGAATACTGGAAATCTGAGTAACTCAAGCTAAAACACTTTTTCTAAATTTCAAGACAAAATAACTAAACAAAAACATTTGAGTAATTGGAACAGCAAGACAAATGAATATTACTATTTATCTCGCCATCTACCTTTGTCTCCCTTCAAGTTAATCTGATCATCTGAATGAAGAGTACCACTGTCTGGCCGGAATCCTACAAGTAATCCTTAATACTGTTGTATCTCCTTCTATTTCACCTCCTCTCTTACCTAAATTTAACCAAGTCCTTCTAATTCTATCTTCTAAATTCCTCTTAATTCTGGTCAATTCTTTGTACCCCACTTTAACAGGTCATAATCTTTTCTCATCTGGACTACTACAAGAACCTGTTAACTCATCTCCATTTGGCTGTTGTTACTACCTGAAAATCAGTTATGTATAGCTGGTTGATCTTTTTAGATGAAAACAAGAATATGTACTGAAGCTTGAAATTTTATGTAGTATATTTGTGTAACTTATCTTGTACACCTTTTTTCTTTGAATCACTATCTCATTTTTATTTGATCAATTTGCTATATGTATATTTCTGTTTTTTTCCACAAAAGCTATCAGATGTTATGACTACAAATAAATTTTTTTCAAAATAATAAAATATGCAAGATTAACTTATTCAAAAATATTTACTGGATGTCTGTCATGTCCTAGATGCTAGGGATGTATAGTCAACAAGACAGACAATATTCTTGTTCTCATAAACATGTATACTAGTGGACAGAGACAGATAATTAGCAAACATATAAATATATAATACAAAGGCAATGCTATAATAAAAATGTTAAATCCCATGATGAAAAATAAATAAGGCTTTATAGTTAAAGAAAATGAACCAGGCACTCAAGCTTATCTATAAATGACATAAAATAATTAATTTAGTGTCATAAAACCATGAGGAAAAAGGAAAACAGGAAAGAGTATGAGACAGCAATAGAAAGGCAATAGAGCAAATATCAGCCGATTAGCAGATGTAATAAACTGGAATTTTAAACCAGCATTGAGGAAATTAAAAACAATTTGCACCGAGGAAGCATCACGTACCTCTGTAAGTAAGGGTGAAAGTAGAGCTGAAAACAGAGGGATTGGTTGAAAGATGGTTTTAGAACCAATAGGCCTCCAATTCCCCTCTTCATTATTCACAGCTGGTCATTTCCCTACATACTTCTCTCTTACAGAAGAGTAGAGATTTAGTCTCTGATAAATAAACAGAGAGTGTTAGGATTGGGTGTCTCATACAAAGCTGGCTGTGAGATTAAGTGAACATCTAGCTGTAAACTACATATTGAGATAACCAACCATCTTTTCTTAAATGACTCCCAAAAACCTAGAACCAAAGTCTATATTTCCCGCAAGGAAAAGTGGAAGATTATTTACTGGGAGAATCTGAGCAACCTTATAGTAAATTATGTAAAAATAATTAGAAGATCACCAAAGGAAGAGATACAGCCAAATCATCCTATAGTGACACTTACCATGACAAAAACTTTTAATCAGCTTTTTTGTGTCCCATTCAAACATAACCAAACATCTAAGGATTCCCAGATGTGATTTCTAAAAATACTATGATGAGAAGAAGACAAGGAAAGAAAACAATTTAAGGAAAGAGATTGCAGTGAAATGATCACTTAAAAATCATTAAGATTGTCAGAAATATAAAAGAAGATACTGTAGTCATTAAAAAAGAACAGTATACTATTAAAAATGAACATTAAATAAAAGAACTCTTAGATATTTTAAGTAATAGCACAAATGAAATTTCACTAGAAATAGTGGAAAATGGAGTTGAAGTTTTTTGGAAAAACCATACAAAAGAGACAAAAACATTAAAAATAAGAAATAAAATATTTTTTAAATTAGAGGATCAAACCAGGAGGCCCAACATAGACACTATAGGTTTTCATGAAAGAGAAGAGAGAAAATGCAGGGGACAAAATCATCAAATAAATCAATCACAAAAATCTCAGAACTGAAGAAATAGTTTCTAGATTAAAAGGGAAATTGAGTTCCTAGCAAAATTGATAAAAGTTGACCCACACTAACACATCATATTTAAAGTTAAGAACACTGGACACCAAGTGAAGATTATATTTGAATGATGGAAACTAGGCAGAAAGGCAAATGTAAGTAAGGGCCAGAGATGACCATATTGCATTGGGAATGCGTACCACTATATCTGACCCATCAAAGTTTGCCTGCTTTACTCTAAAAGGACATTCCGTATCCAAAGTCTTCTCTCTATTTGCACTGCTCCATCTTAGTCCAATCCGCTATTAATTATCTTTCTCTTGGATTACTACAAGGGCCTGTAACTGGGCTCTCTACCTCTACTCTGGTTCCCTGTAGCATATTCCCCAGACAGCAGCCAGAAGTGTAAATTGCAAAGTGTCAGTCAGACCCTTTCTCTCCTCTTCTTAATCTCCCAGTGGCTTTTCATTTCATCCAAAATTAAATCTAAATTCTTCACATTGCCTCTGGACTGTCCATAACATGACCCTTCACTGTCTTTTGACCTCATCATTAGTCTTTTTCACTACTTTTAGCCACACTGATCTTCTTCATGTTCTATGTGCATGCCCAGCACATTTACAACTTAGGGCTTTTGCACCTGTAAGTCTTTTCCTTAAGATCTATTCATGGCTATCTCCTTCTCATCATCTAGGTCTCAGCTCATTTGTCATTTTCTCAGAGAAAAATTTCCTAATCAGCTTATCTAAAGTATTCACTGAGAGTTCTAGCAGGGGTTTCAAAATAGCTAATTAGAGGCATCTTGTGCTCACCTCCTCCACTAAGAAGAAGCAAAATAATGAGTAAACTCTCTCATTTTCAAGTAGATCATCCAAGAGAGAATGCTGGAATTCAAGAGAAAAGTGACAGGAAACACCTAAAGCAAGGACAGAGAGGAAAGCAAGGCAGATTCCTGCTCAATTGAGATTGGCTGAAAGCCTACAAATACTCCCCATTGTGTGGAAAGAGTAAGGAGGGACCCCCAGCAGATTACATTCCCACTGTGAACTCCTGAAATCCTAGCCACAGAAAAACCCCTAGACTTTCACAGGCCTGAAATTAACATAGGGAGTTGCCTGGAGACAACATGATGGCACTGTTTTAGGGAATGAGCTTGTTATGGGTCCCACAGTCATCCCAGGTCCTAAGCAGCTACAGCAAGGAATCATTTTCAGAGTGCAGTCTCTTTAATAATTGGTGCTGTGAAAATTGGATTGGCATATGCAGAAGAATAAAACTGGACCTCTATCTTTCACCTCATATAAAAATCAACTCAAGATGAATTAAAGACTTTTATTAGTCCATCTTGCGTTGCTATAAAGGAATACTTGAGACTAGATAATGTACAAAAAAAAGAAGATTTATTTGGCTCCCAGTTCTGCAGACTGTACAAGCATGGCACCAGCAACTGCTCAGCTTCTGGTGGGGCCTCAGGAAACTTTTACTCATAGCAGAAGGTGATGTGGGGAGCAGGCAGGTCATACGGATCATCTCCATGATTCAAACACCTTCTATTCAGCCCCACCTCTAACACTGGGGATCACATTTCAACATAATATCTGGAGGAGACAAACATCCCCACTATATCAAGACTTAAGTGTAAGACCTGAAACCATAAAACTATGAGATGAAAACATAGGGAAAACACTTCAGGAAGTTACCCTATATGGGATAAAAAGGGGAGGAGACTTCAGTTCCGGGAGCTGCCCAACCCTTTCCCTGAAAACTTGTGAATAATCCACTCCTTCTTTAGCATATAGTCACCAAATAACTATAAATATATTCAGCTGAGGAGCCCATGCCACTGCTCTGCCTATGGAGTAGCAATCCTTTTATTCCTTTACTTTCTTAATAAACTTGCTTTAACTTAAAACACACACACACACACACACACACACTTCAGGACATTGGTCTAGGCAAACGTTTTATGCCTAAGACCTCAAAAAGCACAAAAAACAAAACCAAAAATAGACAAATGGAACTATATTAAAATCAAAAGCTTCTGCACCGCAAAGGAAACAATCAACAGGGTGAAGAGACAATCTGTTGAATGAGAAAATATTTGCAAACTATCCATCTGACAAGCAACTAATATCCAGAATATACAAGGAACTCAAACAACTCAACAATATTAAAACAAATAACCCCACTAAAAAGTGGGCAAATGACATGAACAATTTCTCAAAAGAATACATATAAATGGACGACAGGTATATAACAATGTTCAACATCACTAATCATCAGGAAAATGCAAATCAAAACCACAATGACATATCGTGATACCAGTTAGCATGGCTATTACTATTATTATTACTATTGTTATTGAGACAGAGTCTTGCTCTGTCACCAGGCTGGACTGGAGTGCAGTGGCACGAGCTCGACTCACTGCAACCTCCACCTCCCAGGTTCAAACAGTTCTCTGCCTCAGCCTCCCGAGTAGATGGGATTACAGGCGCCTGCCACCACTCCTGGTTAAATTTTTTTTTAAGTGATGGAGTTCCTTTTTTTTTTAACGTACTTTAAGTTCTGGGGTACATGTGCAGATCTTGCAGGATTGTTGTATAGGTACACACATGTCATGGTGGTTTGCTGCCTCCATCCCTCCCATCACCAACATCAGACATTTCTCCCAACGTTATCCCTCTCCAACCTGCCCACTGCCCACTTTCCCTCCCCTAGTCCCCCACCTCCCAACAACCCCAGTGTGATGTTCCCCTCCCCGTGTCCATGTGCTCTCATTGTTCAATACCCGCCTGTGAGTGAGAACATGCGGTGTTCGGTTTTCTGTTCTCATGTCACTTTGCTGAGAATGATGGTTTCCAGATTCATCCATGTTCCTACAAAGGACATGAACTCATCCTTTTTTGTGACTGCATAGTATTCCATGGTGTATATGTGCCACATTTTTTGTCCAGTCTGTCACTGATGGGCATTTGGGTTGGTAATTTTTTGCATTTTTAGTAAAGACAGGGTTTCAACAACTTGGCCAGGCTGGTCTTAAACTCCTGACCTTGTGATCCACTTGCCTAGGCCTCCCAAAGTGCTGGCATTACGGGGGTGAGCCACTATGCCTGATCCTAGAATGGCTATTATTAAAAAGACAAAAAATAACAGATGCTGGTGAGGAAAATGGAACTTATACAGCCTTGGTGGGAATGTAAACTAGTATAACCATTATGGAAGATGGTACAATTTCTCCAAACACTCAAAATAGAATCACCATACAATCCAGCAATCCCACTACTGAGTATTTATCCAAAGGAAAAGAAACTAGTATATCAAAGGGATCCCTACACTTGCATGTTTATTGCAGCTAATAGCAAAGACATAGAGTCCACTAATGCAATTGCATTGGTACCACCCTAACAACACTCAGATTGGGGAAGGAACAAGAGGGCTAGTCAATACACTGGCACCTCCAGCATTTTGTTGCCACTATATGGAGAGAAGTCCAGTCCCTTTTCATTGGGAGCCCCCACCTCCCACTGCACCAGTCAGGGCCCCTGGCTCATGACCCATAACTGTCGTCCCAACTATAGCTGAACATACTGACTGGTAGTAGCCTGGAAGTTTTCCTAGGAAGAGGTTTTCGGAGACATACAACAGCCCCTCTGCCACTGCCACAGCAGCATTCCCTTCCCTCCTGCAGTCAGTCTGGGAAAGAACCAAAGAGCCTGGGGGCTACACCTGAGCATCTAGCACACCACAGTCACCATATGAAGAGGAGACCAATCTCTCCTCCTTGTGAGCCTTCAACACCCTACTCTCCAACAGGCTAGGCCAGCAGTGCAGATACCCGACCCCACTCACTGAACACTCCCAGTAACTGTGGCTCCATGTTTCTTAGAGATGGAGCTCCTAGGGGACACAAAAACCTCTCTGCCATTGCCTCTACAGTGGTACTGCCCCTGCTGCCCTCAGACACTGCTTCAAAAAAATATATACATGCAGCCAACAAGCATATGACAAAAAGCTCAACATCACTCATCATTAGAGAAATGCAAATCAAAACCACAAGGAGATACCATCTCAGATCAGTCAGAATGGCTATTGTTAAAAAGTCAAAAAAAGATGCTGGCGAGGTTGCAGAGAAAAGGGAACACTAGCTGGGCACGGTGACTCACGCCTGTAATCTCAGCACTTTGGGAAGCTGAGGCAGTTGGATTGCTGGAGGTTGCAGCTCTAGACAGGCCAACATGACGAAACCCCGTCTATACTAAAAATACAAAAATTTAGCTGGGAATTGTGGTGGGTGCCTGTAATCCCAGCTACTCGAGAGACTGAGGCAGGAGAATCGCTTGAACCCAGGAGGAGGAGGTTGCAGTGAGCTGTTATCACACCACTGTACCCTAGCCTGGATGACAGAGTGAGAAGAAAAGAAAAAAAAAAAGAAAAGAAAAGAAAGGAAAGAAAAAAAGAAAAATAGGAAAGGAAAGGGAGGAGAGAGAGAGAAAGAGAAAGGAAAGAAAGAGAGAGAGACGAAAGAAAGAAAGAAAGAAAGAAAGAAAGAAAGAAAGAAAGAAAGAAAGAAAGAAAGAAAGAAAGAAAGAGAAAGAAAGAAATGAAAGAAAGAGAGAGAGAGAAAGAGAGAAAGAAAGAGGGAGGGAGGAACAGGAACACTTACACACTGCTAGTGGGAGTGTAAACTAGTTCAGCCACTGTAGAGAGCAGTTTGGAGATTTCTCAAAGAACTTAAGGCGAAACTACCATTCAGCCCAGCAATCCTATTACTGGGTATATACCCAAAGGAATATAAATCATTCTACCATAAAGACATATGCACATATATGTTTATTGCAGCACTATTCACAATAGCAAAGACATGGAATTAACCTAAATGCCCATCAATAGTAGACTGAATGAGAAAATGTGATACATATATACCATGGAATCAATGTAAATGCCCATCAATGACAGATTAGATAAAGAAAATGTGGTATGTGTACACCATGGAATTCTACGTATCCATAACAAAGAATGAGATCATGTCTTTTGTGGGAACATGAATGGAGCTGGAGGTCATTATCCTTAGCAAACTAATGCAGGAACAGAAAACCAAGTATCACATGTTCTCTCTTATAAGTGGGAGCTAAATGTTGAGAACCCATGGGCACAAAGAAGGGAATAACAGACACTGGGAATTACTTGAGGGTGGAGGGTGGGAGGAGGGAGAGAAGCAGAAAAAATAACTATTGGATACTAGGCTTAGCACCAGGATGCTGAAATAATCTGTACAACAAACACCCATGATGCAAGTTTACCTATATAACAAAACTGCATATGTACCCCTGAACCTACAATTAAAAACAATGTCACAGAGTCAACCTAAGTGTCTGTCAGTGGATGGATGAATGAATAAAGAAAACATGACGTATACACAAAATGGAATACTATTAGGCCATTCAAAAGAATGAAATCATGTCATTCGTAGTAACATGGATGGAACTGAAGATCACTACGTTAAGTGAAATAAGCCATACAAAAAAAGACAAATATTGCTTACATGGGGATTAAAAAGTTTATCTCATGGAGATAAACAATAGAATCATAGATATCACAGGCTGGAAACAGTGTGTGCATTGGAGAGGGGATGGAGATTTGGTCAATATTTACAAACATACAATTAATTAGATAAAAGAAATAAGTTCTAATACTTGATAGGTGAGTAGGGTGACTATAGTTAGCAACAATGTATCGTATTTTTCAAAGTAGCTGGAAGAGAGGGCTTGATTGTTCCCAACACATAGAAATGATAAACACTATGGTGATAGATAACCCAAATACCCTGACTTGGTCATTACACACTCTATGCATGTAATGAATATTCACTATATGGAATTAATAACTTGGATTGCCCCTGCAAGAGACCCCTGGAGATACAGACTCTCTTGGATTCCCAAGAACATTCAGATTGGTAATAATGGATTTCCTTTCCTTACAGGTCATATGACAGGCCTTGTTAGGGAGGTAGTAATTGTCTTAGTCTACTTAGCTGGGCTGACATAACAAAAATACCATAGATGGGTAGTTTAAACATGATAAATCTAGTTTCACAGAGCTCAGGAGGGTGGAAATCCAAGATCAAGTTGCTAGCATGATTAGTTTCTGGTGAGAGTTCTTTTACTGGCTTGCAGATTATCATCTGCCTTCTCATTATGTCCTCACCTGGTTATGGGGTAGGAGGGAGAAGAGAGGGCTCTCTAGTTTCTCTTCTTATAAGGGCACTAATTCCATCATGAGTGCCTCACCCTCATGACCTCATCTAAGCCTAAACAAAGGTCTGAATCTCCAAATACAATCATTTGTGAGGTTAGGGCTTCAACATTTGAATTTGAGGAAACACAATTCAGCCCACAGCAGTAAGGAAACTGATAGAGGAAAGTGGCAACATGGCAGGCAGGATTATCAGGAGATGCAATTGACTGAATAGAGGTCCTAATCACATTTCCTCTAGATTTGTATATCTGTGGAGCTCACTGAAGAACTCTTATGTTTCCAGTTTTTCAACTCCCAGCACTCCCTTCTCCATCCTACTACCCTTCCAAACTACTCTGTGATAAATTAAGGATTATCATATTCTAAAGTATTCCAATGGGATTAAGTTCCATAAACAGGGAAGGAATTTCTTATGTTTAATAGATAAGAAATCTAATACCCATCGTAGGGAAGTAATATGCTCATAGTCTCACTATGGAACACTTTAGAATACAATAATCCTTGATTTTCAAGCCAGATTTGAGACACATAGCTCTTATCTTGCAGCAGAAAGCTTTTCCTTCTGAGTAGTTGGATATTTTCTGAATAGACCCAGGCCTCAGGTTGGTTATGAGATAATTCAACAGAGATTTATAGGCTGCTAAAATGCTGGGTCACTGTAGCTCATACTCTGTACTTCACTGTTATTTCCATCTTTCTGGATACTCTATCCCAGTAACTGAAAATTAGAACCCCCCACCTCCGTCCACCAACCTCCAAACATTATTAGGAAAGAAGCACACTGTGTACTTGTTCCCTTGGCACCTCAGGTGGCAAAATTTTATCCTTTCTCAAGCCAATTAAAAGTTTGCAAGCACTTTGTTCCCCTGCCAGCTGTCTTTAAGGACAGCATGGTCCCTAAGTCCCACATCACCATAAATATTACTTATCATAGATCAATAACTCCATATCACATTTGAAAATATCAAGATTACTACTGAGATCAAAACATTGATTAGAAAAGAGCCCCAATGATTTCCTAATCATGAAGCAATTACAGATGTGGAAACTGTCACCTTCCTAAAACTCAAGTCCTCCAGGAAGGCTTTTAGGATTAGAAACCCACCCAACGTTGACTACTCAATTGCTCCACTTTGCTTTCTATTGTTTGCCCTTGTTCAGTTGTTGCCTTTGAAAACACAATTTTGGGATGCAAAATTTTCAATGTGCATGTGTATGCTCTTTCCAACTAACTTGTGTGTTCCATACAGCTGTTTCTGAATATAGTCTTGACTGCCTGTGCTTTATGTGTTCTAAATTTCATTTTCCTACATCTCTTTCCATTGATATAATAATCAGAAGTTGTGGGGAAGCATAAGAACTAAAGGTTGACAAAATGTAGCTCATGCACCAAATATCACATGCTGAATAGTAAAATGTGATGATTCTGCAACACTGAGAGTTAAATGGTTTAACTTTGATGCCCAAATATCTCGCTTCTAAGTAACCTTTAATATTTCCCCATATCCCAGTTTCTCCCTTATGTTGCTGCCAACAAAACTTTAATAAAGTGATCATTAAGGTGTTACCTCAGAATGAAGGAAAATATAATTCTTCTCAAGAACATCTACATGTAAGAACTCTTATAGGAGCTGGTAAGCAATGAACTTGGTACCTGAGACTGGATGGAACAGGGATGCTGTAGGTAAAATGGCCTTTGCTGTCCCCCTCTTTCCAGCATTTCCTATCATTTCTGTTAAGGATGTTGGTGGGAGAAGAAGAGAAAAAAGTAAGAAGGGGCATCACTGGACGCTTTGGCTTCCCTCTGCCAACTGGGTGAGAATTGAAGAGAGGAGACCTAAAGGTTGCTTCTCTCACTTCATTTCTTTTTCCCTAATCCTGAAGAAGAACCACAATATTGTCTCCTCCCATTAATGAAGCAATGAATAAGTGGATAGCCTGGTGTTCCACCTCAAAGAGGTTGCCAATGAAACCATAAGGGTTGGCTTCAATTTAGTTGACAAGCTGTTAAATGTTTCTAGCGTTTTTCACAAACTTTTATTAGACAGATTATTGAAAGCTGTTTTATCCTTTTTCTCCCTATTTTCCCATTTCTTCACCTCAAACAAGAGTGTACCTCCACCACCATCTCCAGGTGACCTCTCTTAGCTAAACACTCTTCTGTAATACGTGCCTTACCCACACATATAACATAGGTGAACAGATTTGGTAAAATGTAATTTTATTGCCATGAACTCTCTTAGCTGGAAATTGGGAAACTTCATGAATTATGTATCAAAATACATATACAAAACGCACTGTGTTCATTGAAAATAAATTATACTATTTCTACCCACCTTCAAGTCGTATGCAATCATGTTTCTGCCACAGCACGCATAAATGTACCCAATTGGAAATCATGGAATTGTCAAATATCAGGGGGAAGATAATGTAGAGATAATTTAGTCTAATCCTCTCATTTTACAAAGGACAAGGCAAATAACCAGAGAGAGGACTTTACAAAGATCACTCAGGTAGTTCATAACAGAGGTGAAACTAAAACCATAGGCACGTTTATGATTCTCTGTGTCAAAACAAACGTGGATTCAACCAAGAACTCAGGAACTTCCAAATGAGGAAGCACCAATATTTTCAAAGCAACAATGACGCATTCATCACGTTTGAATGTCCCTTTTCCTTTCTGCACTGTTTTGCTGCTTGTTGTCAATTCCCAGGACACTTCCCTTCCCCTGCCTCTGAACAGCCCCCACAAATGAGCAATTCCTAAATGCATTTGCTATGACGTATGCAAAGGCTGTCACTCAGAGAAAAGGTCAGTGTCAGTGTCCTCTGTTTCCAAATATGCCTCTTTTTAAAAATCAGGCATAGCAATACTGAATACCAACTGCCTAAAGATTCACAAATCTCCTCTAGATTTGTGAATAGTCCAGGACTCCTAAAGAAATGGCAAATCCATTGAAAGTTGTAATGTGATTTACTAAGCTGAAAAAGGAACACAAAAGGGGCATGAATAGACACAGTTTTTCTACTGGCCTGAGGAATTGTGCCGACGTGTCTGCAAGAGTCAGACACGATGCCTCATCCCTCTATCTTTATACTCAGCCATCTCTCTAGTGCCTTAGAATGTTAAGCAGGTCCCAGACATGCTCTGTGGTCACAAGACACAGGGAGTCAGGTCGCTAGGGAGTCTCCGAAGAGAGAAGTGAAAACACAAAGGAAAAAAACAATTATTTATAGCCATTTTGCTTTGTATTTCTGATGTTAGTCCTTTTCTGGTACTTCTCAGTCTGCTCTGAATTCTGAATTTTCCACAACACAGAATAATACTTGCTGTTTTTCTCAGATGCTACCAGACATTATTAAACAGATGGTTAACACAGACTTTCACATCATGAACACATCTTGCTAGTCTTACCTTCCACCACTCTCTTCTGTGCTATAGCCATACTGGACAACTCTAAGTTCTTGCATACATCTTGTAAGTTGAGGCCTCAAAATTTCTACCACTGTATCTTTACAAATGATTTTTTGAATTTTAGAATGCCCCAACCCCCTTATCATTCTTCAAGACTCAGTTCAAAAGTCATTTCCTCCTTAAAGTCTTCCAGGATTCCCCATTGCCACCCCAGATTAATTCTTCTATATATAATTTCTATTCTCTTATTAAATTATTTATAAATTATTGAGTACCAACTATTTTGCAGGCACTGTGGTAAGCATTGGGGATACAGCAGAAGAAAGACATGGTCCCTATCCTCACACAATTTACAAAACAGTAGAAAAGATAAGTAGTTGACATAAATTTTTTTTCTAAGAGATGTATAGGTGGCTATGGGATGTCACTGCAAAGGATCTAACACAGTCTTGAGAGATCAGAGAAAGTATACTTAAAAAGGGAATATTTAAATTAAGACCTAAAGTCAGAACATGATTTAGCTGATGAGGAGTTATTGCCTTCCAGACAGAGAATACAGGCATAGGAAAAAACAGTGAGGAAAGAAAAGACTTGAGGCTCTCGAGGAAACCAAAAGAAGGAGAAAGTAGCACAACATAATGATTCAGAAGAAGACCAGGCTTTACAGGCTTCCTTAATAATTCAAGACCTTTCGATTATTAAAAACTCAAAAACAACAGATGCTGGGGAGGTTGTGCAGAAAAAGGAACACTTTTAGACTGCTGGTGGGAGTGTAAATAGGTTCAACCATTGTGGAAGATAGTGTAGCAATTTCTCAAAGCCCTAGAGGCAGAAATACCATTTGACCTAGCAACCCCATTACTGGGTATGCCCAAAGGAATATAAATCATTTTATTATAAAGATACATGTGCGTGTATGTTCAATGCAACACTGTTCACAGTAGCAAAGACATGGCATCAACCTAAATGCCCATCAGTGATAGACTGGATAAAGAAAATATGGTACATATACACCATGGAATACTATGCAGCCATAAAAAGGAATGAGATCATGTCCTTTGCAGGGACATGGATGGAGTTGGGAGCCATTATCTTCAGTAAACTAACACAGGAACAGAAAATCAAACCACATGTTCTTAGTTCTGAGTGGGACATGAACAATGAGAATGCATGGACACAGGGAAGGGAACAACACACTGGGATCTGTGGGAGGAGTGAGGGGAGGGACAGCACCAGGAAGAATAGTTAATGGATGCTGTGCTTAATACCTCAGTGATGGGATGATTTGTGCATCAAACCACCATGACACACGTTTACCACTGTCACAAACCTGCACATCCTGCACATGTACTCCTGAACTTAGAGTAAAAGTTGAAGAAAAATAAGGACCTTAAACTACAAGGAACAGGAAGTCACTAAAAAGCATGAGCACAGAGACTGTTTGGAAGGAGGAAAAGTACAAGCAGAAGCATCATTGGTGGCTTAGAATGGAGTGATGGAGAAAAGTGGATACATTTGAGAGATATTGAAGATGGGGAATCTACAGGACTTAAGTAATTGCATCTTAAGAAAGAGAAATAAGAGGTGTCAAAAATGACAAAACTTGATAGTACTATAATTCTCTGAGGAAAGGAAAAATTGAGGAGGGCCAAGATTGGTTTCAGGCAGTGGAATGAGTAGATAATAAGTTTGGTTTGGAAAATACTGAATTTGAGGTACTTATGAGATATACAAGTGAAGATAATAGCAAGTAGTAAGTTAAGTGTATGGCTTTGAAGCTCAGAAGAGAGAGCTAAACCAGAGATAAGAAACTGAGAGTCATCATCATAAATATGGTAATTGAAGTCATGAAAGTGGATAATTTTATTCTAAGGAGAGTAGAGTGAGTAAGAAAATCTCTTTGAAATCAAAACAAACATTTAAGAATTATATAGAAGAGCCATGAAAAGAGGTGGAGATAGAATTGTAGAAGAGACAGAAGGAAACCCAGGGGAGTAACATTTGCAAAATCAAAAGAAAGAGAGTATATTAAAAAGGAGACTAATCATCTGAGGTGAATGCTGTTGAGTTGCCTAGAAGGGTGAATTTAACAATGTGAGTGTCATTGTGACCTTATCCAGAGCTATTTCAGTGAAGTTGTGTGGGGCAAGAAACAGATTGGAGTGGGTTGAAGCGAAGAAATGCAAACTGACACAAGAACACAAAATCAAACACCGCATGTTCTCACTCATAAGCGTGTGTTGAATAATGAGAACACATGGACACAGAGAGGGGAGCCTCACACACTGGGGTCTGTTGGGGGGAAATAGGGGAGGCACAGCGGGGGGTGGGGAGTTGGGGAGAGAGAGCATGAGGAGAAATGCCAGATATAGGTGAAGGGGAGGAAGGCAGCAAATCACACTGCCAAGTGTGTACCTATGCAACAATCTTGCATGTTCTTCACATGTACCCTAAAACCTAAAATGCAATAAAATAAATAAATAAAAAAGAAATGGAAACAGAAATGTAAACAATTCAAGAAATTGTATTTAATGGTAGCAGTGGGATTGCTGAGTAACTGAGAGGGCTAAAGAATCCAGAGTGTTTTATTTGTCTGTTTATTGGAAATATTAGAACATGTTTAAAAGCCTCGGCAAGAACCCAGTAGAGCAATATTGGTTGAAGATATAGACAAGCAAGCAGCTAACTGATGCCTTAAGGCTTTTGGGAAGGCAAAAGGGGATGGAATCCAGAATATAGGTGGAGAGATTTTCTTTAAATAGAAGGAAGTATATACCTCGATGGTAACATGAAGGAAAAAGAGAAGAGTCGAAATGTCTGTATCTAAATTTGGAGGTAGAATTGTCTCTAGATTTAGTGGTGGAAGTTTGGAGATAGAGTTGAGTAGGTGGTAAAGATATTTGCTGAGACTGGAGGGAGTGAGAATGATAAGATGGAATTTTGAGAAGATAATTTTTAGCCAAGCTCTCTGGATGGGATTTTTTTTTTCTAGAGCTCCCTTACGATTATTTAGAGATAGTATAATACAGTGGTTAAGAACCTAGAAGCCCTTGGGTAAGTCACATAACATTTTTCTATCCTTAGTTTCTTCATTGTGAAAAAAGGATCATAATTTTACCTACCTCATAATTTTATTACAAAATGAAATGAGTTACTACACATGAAGGGCTTAGAACAGTGCCTGACAAATAATAAGAACTCCAGTATTGCTTTCATTCTTTTTTGTTGTTTGTATGTATGTATGTATTTTGAGGTAGAGTTTTGCTCTTGTTGCCCGAGCTGGAGTGCAATGGTCTCAGCTCACTGCAATCTCCATCTCCCAGGTTTAAGCGATTCTCCTGCCTCAGCCTCCCAAATAGCTGGGAACAGGCACCTGGCACCACACCCAACTAGTTTTTGTATTTTTAGTAGATATGGGGTTTCACCATGTTGGCTAGTCTGGTCTTGAACTCCTGACCTCAGGCAATCTGCCCACCTCGGCCTCCCAAAGTGCTGGTATTAGTCGTGAGCTACCACACCCAGCTGCTTTCATTCTTAATGTTCTCTAAATATTACCTGAGTCAGTTCATTATTGGATTATATGGAGATGCTAAAGGCAACTATTAGGTATAAAGGAGGGTGAAATTTTTCTTCAAATGTTGATGTTTTAGTTTTCTAACTAGAGTATAAATGTAACAGAGATATAAGGTTTAATTTTATTCTTATATATATATATATACACATATATAACTAAGAATAAAATATATATATAACTAATAATAATATATATTATATATATTTATTATATATATATGATATAATATATTATATATATTTATTATATATATGATATAATATATTATATATATTTATTATTATATATAATATAATATATTATATTATATATATATATAATTATATATATATATTACATCTCAGGAAATCAGTGAATACCAATATATCCCAGTAGAAAGGACTTGGTCCATAGATGATGGAGTTGGGAGTTGTTTCTAATAAGGAAACTTGAGGATTGTGACCTGAGTCCTAGGGTAATTCTTTTTCTAAATTCAGGTGCAGAGACAGCATAAGCAATTGAGATTTTCAATCCTGTTCCAGACCTCTTCTCTTTCTTTTCCTGCATTAGAAGAAGGAAAGTTTTACATCTATGGCTGGAAAAATCACTAATAATTTTTTAAGTGGAGGAAATGGAACTGTTTCATAGCTATTAGCTACAAATATCAGTACAAATAGCTATTAGCTATAAAACATCTGGAAATTTCCATAGGAGGGAAGTCTCAAACCCAAAATACAAACATTTGCTCCACACATTCATTGGAGAAGTATTGTACCAAATTAGTGACCTGAGTATAAAGGCTGAAAGACTGAAGATAGACATACACTTAATTGTAAAAGATGGTGTCAGCTTGGGCAGAGTAGATGAGAACAATCAAATGAAACTAGCTGATATGGTACCTTGAAGGTCGGATCAGGAATGTGGGCTGCTAAACTTTGCTAATACAATCTACATTAATGAAAAGCCTAGATTTCATGTACATAATAATATGCCACTTTATTATTTTCAGTACATTCTGTACAAACAAAATGGCTAAGTGTTGCCAAGCAGAGGTCCCACCAGACCTGATCCTGCCTGATTTATAATTAGCACATTTATTTGTTAGTATGCAAATGAGTACTGCTATAGTACTTAGAAAAAAATGCGCTATTAAATAAGTGCAACATTCTTCCTGCAGTCTTGCTCCAACTATTCATTAGTGCTACCAACCTCTTTTTTCATAGCAGGTGCAAAGTAAAACAGCAAACCTGCAAAAGTATGTGAATTTACACAATGGCTGTTTAATGTTAGACAGGGAAGACGGTATAAAGACATGGCAGGCCTCTGTGTAAGTAGCCATTGTATAATGGATCTCAGAGTAGCATATAGAACAATCTAGATGAGGTACAAAGTGGACTAAGCAAAGACAAATCTTTCCATTTGTAAGCCCATTTCCTCTAATTTGGATTTGTACAGATATGGCAAAAATATTTTCAAGTTAAGGTTCAAAGCCTAGCTCCAGCACTTACTAGCTTTGTGACTTCGGCTGAGCATGATCTTAGGTCCTAGAATATAGGTGATTCTCAACAAATATCATTTCTTGACCCCCTCCTTCACATACATGAAGACATAGTAGTATAGTAGCAATATAGCAAAGTAGTTCAGCAAGAGGGCTCTGAAATTAGACTGACTGAACTCAGAATCCTGACTCCACTATACTGACTATATATCAATTTAATGAACTTATTCAACCTCTTTAATCCTTGATTTCCTTATCTGTAAATTGAACATCTTAGTAGTCCTGCTTAACTCATAAGGTTGTGGTGAATATTTGATAAGATAAGCCATGTAAAGCATTTAGACGAATGCCTACAACATAGTAAACCTCAATAAACACTAACTCTTAAAGTGTTAACCCTAAGCTTTCTTCGTTTTGGTTTATGCCCAATCAACTCCACTACAAATGATCTTGTTAAGGACACTAAACACTGCCTGTATGTAGCTTAATTCGGTGGATATTTTTACATTATTTTTCTGCACCATTAAATATAGGTAACTACTTTTTCCTTGTTGAAATGTGAAAACAAGAAAGATTTCAGGAAGTAGTGAATTTCATACAGGAAAAAATTTTTAATCAGATGCTCTAAGGGCATTATGGAGTCTCTGTCTCTGGAGCATGAAAAAGTGAACAGCAGCATATTTGGGCACTTGCATGCCCAAAGGCAGGGACTGGTTCAGATCATCTCTGGAGATTTATTTTTGCCTTTAGAGTCTGTGATTCTCCTAAATTAGTGAATGATAGCAGCTACTATTTGTGCAGTAATAGCTAAAATGCAGGCCTGGGCATTTTACAGGTGTCCTTGAAATCCCCACAAAACTCCTATAAAGTGGATATTCTCCACCTTTCAAAATTGATTAAATAGCTTTAGAAAAGCATAGATAACAATGTCATGAAGATAGTGAGCTATAATTCCAAAATATTCTTCTTTTCATTTATTCACTCATTCCTGTATAAATCCAATCAATATTTGTTAATCACCTACTATGTGACAGGCACTGTCTTTAGTACTGATGTACAGCACTGAACATAAAAGATTAAATCCATGCCCTTATGAAACTTGTATTTTAGTAGGGGGAGAATATGACCCAGGAATTTCTGGTTCCAAGGCCTCATTCTGTTCTATAATGCAGTATAATACACTGGTGGGCTTTTGTGTCATGTTACCATTTTACAATGAAGTTAAAATTTTTCCCCTTTTAGACACATCAGAACCATGCACCAAGGAAATTGAACTACTATCTCTGAATTCTTTCTCCTGGGACTCATGGTGAGGTCTAAAGAGCAGCAGTTTATCCTCACGCTGTTTCTATGCACGTATCTGGTCACTATGGTAAGAAATTTACTTATCATCCTGGCCTTTATCACTGATGCTCACCTCCATGGCCCCATATACTTCTTCCTTGACAATCTATCTTTTACTAACATCTGCTTCACAACCACTACAGTCCCCAAAATTTTGGCAGATATTCAAAGCCAGAATCCAACCATATCCTTTAAAGGATGGCCTGCACAAATGTAGTTTTAAATGTTCCTGGTGGATCTGGACAATTTTCTGTTGACAGACATGGCATAAGACTGATACATTGCTGTCTGTCACCCATTACACTATATGTGGTATTACTGAGTCCCACGATCTGTGCCCTGTTGGTTGTGACTCCATGGGTGATCCCCAATCTTGTCTCAATACTGCAGCTCAGTCTGCTGAGTCACTTAACTTTCTGTGATTTCACATTTCTTCTGTGACCTGGAACCCATTTTAGGGCTTGCTTGCTCAGACACCCACCTCAACAACTTGACAATTATTGTCATTGTGGAAGTAATTATCTTCATCCCCTTCACCTTAATTTCTTGGCTTCTATGCTCATATTGGCAGCAATATGCTTGGAGTTTCCATCAGCCAGGGGGAAGAAGAAAACATTCTCTACATGTGGTTCCCATCTCTCAGTTGTGTTCCAGGTCTTCTGTGGGTTCATCATTAGAGTCTACCTTCTCTCCTCTTTTGCCTACTCAGCAGGAAGGAATAATAAGATAGCTGCTATCATGTATACAACTGTAACTGCTTGATCAACTCCTTTATCTGTAGTCTAAGGAACAAGGACATGAAAGGAGCCCTGAGTAGACCACTCAGCAGACAAGGTTTTTCTGGAAATGGTGCACCCTGCCATAGAGATTCTTGTATTAACTTTTTAAATTTGATGAGCACGTAGAGGATCCAGAATCTCAGGCTACTGTGCTTCCTTGGCAGTTTCCTTCCCTTCCAGTTCCTGCCCTTAATCCAGACCCAAGACTCTATATCAGACTCATCTTCCCATTTAAAAAATACAACAAAAGAAAACAAAATGCTCCTTTATTTCACAGTCTTCACCACTCGCATACAGAATTTCCATAGTTCTCACACATTTCTAGATAAAATTACCCACTTTTCTCCTCCATAACACTTGTTATTATATCACTTAGCAAATTAATTATAATTATCAGGATATGAGTGGTGTTATCCAACATGCCCTGAGCTCTTTGGGAGAATGATACAGAGATGTGTTTTATTCATCTCTGTAGTTCTAGTCTGAGTATAATGCTGAGAACAGCGTGGGTGCTCAATAAGATAAATTGAATTAAAAAGTTACCATTTTTCAGAATGAAAATATTAATTTATCTTGTGCCTACCTGTTAGGTTATCCTAGATGAGGAATTAATGTCTCTGAGCTTCACTCTCCCACTGATATAATCCATGACTCAGTTATACTAACATCTGCCTCCCAGCTCCCGGCACTGGCCATATACATAGGACACTCTGGGGTTAAAACTTTCTTAGACAGGAGGCTAAGAAAGTGCCATACTGGGTAGGTACTACGAGTCCAAAATAATCAAGAGAGACAAAGAAAATTAGTTATAAAACATACAATAATAGAAAGACTTGAGGTACATAAAGATTTCTGTATGTGTATGGAAGTCATACAAAATGGAAGTTTAGGGATGATATCAGGGCTCTTTTATGCCATGTCTTTATAATATCCTAACATTTGGTCATGAAGGAAACTTTAGGCTGTTCATGTACCTGGTACCACTGAGATGTACCCCACTGAGTTAAACTGCCCAGGTTGAATGAACCTGGCTCTTTGTTTGTGACATCTTTCAGGGCTGGATTCATGGCTTTGTGGTTACACTGGCACCACATTGGATCTGCTCAGTGCTGCTCAAAGTGTAGTGTGCAGACCTACTCCAATCACACAACTATTTGTTACTGGCCAATAGAGATATTAGGTGTGAGATAAGTTTAGAAACTGAGACTGAGCATTTAGAAACATGGAGAAATTTCACATTCCCTGAAATTTTTATTTTATAAAAGCATTCGCCTATGAAAATTTGGAAATTAAAAAGAAAAACTAGTCATCCCATACAGTTAGAGAAGCACCGGATGATTCTCTATTTATTCTCCTCCTCCTCCTCCTCCTCTTCATCCTCCTCCTCCTCTCCTTCTCCTCCTCCTTCTTCCTCCTTCTCATCCTTCTCCTTTGTCTTTTTCAAGATAAAATTTTAAGCAGGAGTCTGTATTATGAAAGTGTTTTAGCCAATTCAATTTGGATTTTATATTGGTTAGTTGATTTTAAAATTCAGTTAAGGCAAGGAGTCATTAAACCCCCTTACACACATACCCTTAATACTTGTTTTTCAGAATACGCCATATTGATTTACTCCATGTAAAGATATATTCCTTAGCTAATCTTTGCATGTAGGGCCAGGACATTTTCTTTGACTGTGGGTCAACTGATTGAGTTCTGTGTAACCGTTTCTACATAAATTCCCCCCCTCCCCCGTCATAATGTATCATTCATGATGCATCAGCATTGACTTCCAGTTTCAGGTTTTTTTTTTTAAAAGGAAAGCAAGAACTTAAAGATAATCACAAAGTAAGATATATGTTTAATTCTCCTTAGGTAGTTTTCAATTTTGTCCTCAATCTTTCACATCTAATTTAATACAACATTTTTAGTGACCTGCCTTTTTTGAATCTTTTCAATGCATACAACTTAGTTTTTATAGAAACTACTTTCTTTTGTCTTCATATTGCATTGGTTCATATAATTTTAATTAAACTTAATTTAGGCAATTTAGATTATACATCATTCTACTATAAACACACATGCACACATACATTTATTGCAGCACTGTTCACAATAGCAATGACTTGGAACCAACCCAAATGCCCATCAATGATAGACTGTATAAAGAAAATGTGGCATATATACAACATGGAATACTATGCAGTCATGAAAAAGAATGCGTTCACGTCCTTTGCATGGACATGGATGAAGCTGGAAACCATCATTCTCAGCAAACTAACATAAAAACAGAAAACCAAACACTGCATGTTGTCACTCATAAGTGGGAGTTAAACAATGAGAACACATGGACACAGGGAGGGGAACATCACACTCCAGGGCCTGTCAGGGGGTGGGGGCCTAGGGGAGGGATAGCATTAGGAGAAATACCTAATGTAGATGAATGATTGATGGGTGTAGCAAACCACCATGGCGCTTGTATACCTATGTAACAAACCTGCACGTTCTGCACAGGTATCTCAGAACTTTAAGTGTAATAATAAAGAAATTAAATAAAATTTTTAAAATTAAATTATGATAAACAAGTGCAAGTAACACAAACAGGTTCTGGGAAAAACACAATTGTCACTTTGTAAGGTAAGACAGGATTGGTGGCATAGGATCATAATGATGTGGGCATATTAGAGAAGAGCCAACTGGCTGGCATAGTGGTTCATGCCTGTAATCCCAGTAATTTGGGAGGCTGAAGTGGAATGATTGCTTGAAGCAAGGGTTCAAAACCAGCCTGGGAAGCATGGAGAGACCCCATAGCTACACAAAATAATTTTAAAGAAATAACCAAGCATGGTGGCACACGTCTATAGTACCAGCTACTTGGGAGGCTGAGGTGAGAGGATTGTCTGAGCCCAGGAAGTCAGGACTGCAGTGAGCTGTAATCATGCCACTGCACTCCAGCCTGGGCAACATAGCAAGACCCTGTCTCAGGAGAGAGAGAGAAAGAAAGAGAGAGACTAGCCAACTAGTTACAATTATTCTTCGGGGCATTACCAGTGGCCAGAAAGTTTTACACAGAGAATGGATAGTGTATTTAATCTAGAGCGTTTACATAAAGATCAGTTAAGTGAAAGGTTAGTGCATATTAAAAAGATAGAAGCAGAGCTGTTGTATTTAAGGCTGAGGCAAGGGACTTGGGGGCCTTCCCTTTCAGTCTACTCCTCATTTTAACTTGGGCATATATAGAAATTTAGTCTCTAATAGGATGCAAAAATTTATACTAGTGACTGACTACAGTTTGTTCATGCCCTGAGGAAGATCTCCTCATCTCCCTAACCCCTTCTAAACTACTCAAGATTCTTGTTGTAGGACAAATACATGCAGTTTCTAAACACACTCATCAAGTTGATGAGAGACAAGTGAAAATAAAGATATAAAAAAAAGGAAGTAAAGAGATGGACTGTTGCCATGCCAACAAAATAAGATTTCAGTTCTCAGGACCTATCACAAGGCCAGAAGAGGCCCAAACTGATTGCACTCAGCCTAAGATATTGGTGAGATGACACAAAATCTTTTTCCACAGTGTTCGTATTGCAAATGTAACTACCAAAGAAAAGGCCCTGCCTCTATGCTGCTGATTTTGCCATTTTGGAAGGAAGGGAGCATTTCTGAACATGTGGCTTGAAGAAGACAGAGACTATGTCTTCTTCATTTCTGAGGCCCTACTCTCCACCCTGGACCCTTTTACAGAGTAAAAGCTAAAACTACTTATGAAATGAATGAATAAAAATTTGTCCATAAGTCCAAGATCTTGGGCAGAATTATGCCTGAGTCTGGAATTTTAGATAAATCAATCACCTGATCCCAAAATATCTGGATCTTCAGCAGATCTGATTGCATATTCCATGGCCAGAACAAATTCATTTGTAGATTGAGTCAACAGTGAGATGCTTCAAAAATATTTTAAAAATGTGACATACTTAGGTGATTGTGTATGAAGAAATGAGGAAACTCAATGCCTTTGTTACATACATATCTGCTCACAATGCTCCCAATACCAGATAAGGAAGATAGCTTCTGTCCCTGGGACCTTACAGTCTAATATAGTCTTGTATAGACCATTTAGTAAACAAAGGGAAAAAAACACATATATGCATTGAAAAATGAATGGTGCTTTTGCATTTTGATTGAGAACAGAATGGAATGCCTACTGGAAATTAAGGTGAAGGAGTTTTTGTAAGGTAAATTCATAGACATAGTATCCAATAGAGCTGGCTTTAATTCTAAATTATTTAATTCTCAATCCAATTCTTCGCTGTATGACCTTGAGCAAGTTATTTTCATTTATTTGGTCCTCAATTTCTACATGTGAAAAGTGGGGTTAATAATAATTATCTCAATGATTTGTTTTATAGACTAAGTAAAATATTGGGTTTAAAGTGCCTGGCACATCTTACATTCTTATTACATGTGAATTTCTCTCTCTTTCTTCCTTCCTTATTCTTCACATGTTTAGAGGCTGAAGGTCCAAAAGAACATTACCTATATTGCAAGTCATCCGGAAGTTTACCTCAAGAGGGACAGGGATTTAAAACGCTGTCCAAAAGAAGGAAAGAAAATAACTTGAAAATAAATACAGACGTGGAAAAAACTAAGAGTATGAGGAATCAAATGAAAATTTCAGTTCAAAGTATTATACTTATGCATTAAACATTTTTAAAATTAAGAAATTTCTTAAGTATCTTATTGTGTAGTTCTTACCCAGACTGGCCTTGAACTTTATAAAGGAGAATTTTCAAGAAAATAAATCACTTGTATTTTTATTAAACAATAGATAATGTGGCTTAACAAAATAATTCTTACCATGTAGAAAATGGATATAGCCTGGCCTTGGTCCAGAAAATAGTTGGAAGAATGTCACATATATAAATATAATGCCTCCATAGAAGAGAATGATAGCAGTTAAATGTGAAGAGGAAGCAGGAAAGTCTTTGGATTTGACTGCAACTGAGAAGATCCTCAAGAAAGTGACGATGATCAATATGTGGGAGACAAGGATGACCAGTCGAGAGCTTATCTAGATGAAGCACCCAATGAAAGAGAACAAAGAATTCATTATGTAGGTGTCTGAGCAGGAGAGGACCAGGAGTGGGAAACTGTCACCAAAAACGCTGCTGCTGATTTGAACTTACACAAGTCAAATATAAAGATTGAACCTCCTAAAAGCATAGTTTGGATAACTCCATGCCTGTAACATGAAGTCACTAGTCGGATACAAAAAACGTGGGACATAGTGACAGGATAGAGCATAGGTTGTCTGATTGGCATATAAATGTCCTTGCTCAGGGAGGACAGAAGTTTGCATTCAGTAGTCAGAAAGAACAAAAATACTAGCATTTGTATCACACAATAGGAGAAGGGAATTGTTTCTGCCAAAAATTTCAGCAATGCCTTGGAGACTGTGACTGGGAACAAACAGAAATCTCTGAAGATAATTTTTCAACCCTCACTCCCTCAATACCCTCCCCCATTTTGGAGTCATCAGTGTTTATTATTTCCATTTTATGTCCATGTGAATCCATCGTTTAGCTCCTTGAATCCATAATAGAAAATATATTTTGATACATAATAATACAATTACAAAAAACTAAAAAATAAACCTATGAAGGATACACTTTAGAGGAAGAAGTACATGATGGTATGGAAATGAGACTAATGCTGATAAAGATCAGGAAGGCAGTTTCTTACAAAAAGGACTGCATAACTATTCATAAGAGCAAAAAGATGGAATCAATCCAAATGTCCATCAATGATAGACTGGATAAAGAAAATGTGGTACATAAACACTATGGCATACTATGCAGCCATCAAAAGGAATGGTATCATGACCTTGGCAGGGACATGGATGGAGCTGGAAGCCATTATCCTCAGCAAACTAACACAAGAAGAGAAAACCAAACACCACATGATCTCACTTATAAGTGGGAGCTAAACAATGAGAACACGTGGACACAGGGAGGGGAACAACATACAATGGGGTCTGGGCAGAGGCGGGGGAGAGAGATCATCAGGATAAATAGCTCACGTATGTGGGGCTTAATACCTAGGAAATGGATTAATAGGGACAGCAAACCACCAAGGCACACATTTTCCTATGTAACAAACCTGCATGTCCTGCACATGTATCCCAGAACTTAAAATAAAATGTTTTTGTTGTTTTTTTTTTAATTTTGGCCATGCTAATCTTCTCTGTATCGTTCCAATTTTAGTATATGTGCTGCTGAAGCGAGCAGAATAAATGTTTAAAAAAAAAAACAAAAAACAAAAGTCACCTTAGTGCACAGTTATACAGGAGGGGTAATTATTAAAATTTTGGCAATAAATGACTGAAGAAGACAACTCATAAGAGTATATCTAAAGAAACCAGAAATGCTCTGCATTTCTGTAGTAGTAAATTTCAATGTTTCTAGACATGAAAAATAGTTATTCTTTTTTCTGAGACAGGGTCTCACTCTGTCATCCAGGCTGAAGTACAATGGAAATATTGTAAGTATATTTCCATTGAAATATTGTAAGTATATTTTCATTGCAGTGAGTAAGGCTACTCACTGCAGCCTTGACTTCCTAGGCTCAAGTGATACTTTCTCCTCAGCCACCTGAGTAGCTGGGACTACAGGTGCACACCACCATGCCCAGCTAAATTTTAGATTTTTTTTTTTTTGGTAGAGATGCAGTTGCACCAAGTTGTCCAAATTTGTCTCAAACTCTTGAGCTCAAGGGATTCTCCCACAAAAAAAGAACTGCATATGCCAAGACAAGTGCCCAAAGGGGATCACTTGAATTTGGGGATCGTATGTAATTCTTGGTGAAACGAATTTTGTCATCAAATTTTATAAGCAAAATGTGATTCTTTAATGCATCCCTCACCACAACTGTTGCATCTTATTAGCTCAACAGAAGAATATTTCATTGGTAAAAATAACAACAGTTAGAATTTCTGTACACACACAATAGTCAATGGAGATATGGAGATATTATCTTGGAATATGGAGTGTTGTTAAATACAAGAATGCAGATCTTTATTTTTAGAAGCCTGGAGCACAGACCTTCCTTCAGCTGTCATCCAGGAAAACAGTGATTAACCTGCTATGTGATGTCAGCCAGATTATTTCATTGTCCCCATACATTAACTCCATAGCCTCTCACTATTCCTACATAGAACATAGCCTGATATTTTGTATGCAGTAGATGCTTTGAGACATTTTCATACTCTTTAGTTATGCAATCCAACATTGAAGAAAATAATCCAAAAAATAACCCAAAAGGAGGAAGCAGTGTTTAGAACAAACGCATTAATTATGAAGGTCACTGCATTTTCTAATTCACTTGTATTTTGTATATTTCAATATGTAGTTACAAGTGCTTGGCTTCTGAATTTCGTTAACTCATTCCATGACCTAGGACCTTGCCTATGCCATGCAACATTTTGTAAACTGGTAACACAGGTATGAAATATATAATTCCTGCCCTGAAGGAGTCCACAGGTTAGAGGTGAAGATAGCCTCAATACAGGGTGAGAAGTACGTGTAGGGAACTGAGTGCTGAGTCCAGATACACACTGACTACATCTACAGTTCCTGGGTGGGGCTCGGGACTTAGTGACTTAAGATGACTCAAGATTTCAAACTGACATTCTCAGTGCTTTGGAAGGTACCATTCTGAGACAAAGGATTATATCTGCTAATTCAATAATATTATAGAATTGAAATTCCCAACACCCTCTAAGACTTTGTCTCTCAGTGCTTTCCTACACAGTATCTGATTTACTTAGGCTGACATCTTACACTTTCCAAAAATGCATATTTGCTTAAGATTAGGCAGTTCTCACACACACAAAGAAAGTGTCCCTCAAGCACGCAGCAGTCACTTGAGTGCGTTTTGAGTAACAGGGACAGTGATAGGAACACAAATGCAGATGAACCCATAATTCAGGACAGAGAAATTGCTGACATTCCTGGGAGGGGAGCACAAAACTAAGAAAAAATATGTATATGTTCACTTTAAATTTCACAGTCATCAAAGAAGTCTTTGCTAACACTATATCAAGGCAGGTCAATTAATTTAAACATGCCTTCGAAAATGCTATTTTATGATGTTATTTTAAATGAGAAAGATAAAAATGCTTGATTTGAAACCTCACAGTTCAATTAGAGAAAGCTCACCTTAGACTCTAGTATCTACAAGAGGAGTTCTTAACCATGGTTTCTTATTTGAATCTCATATGTTGATAGTGGAAACTCATGAAAAATCCACTTAGCCAAAATCTCTGCATGTAGGCCCTTATCACATTTTTTTTTGTTTGAGAGGTAATTAACTTTATTGAAGTATAACTATCAGCTAAAAATGCACCCAACTTAAGTGAAAGTTCAAGGAGTAGGGATAAATATATACACCTATGTAACTACCAACTGCAATTAAATATAGAATATATCTGCCACCCCAGAAAGTTCCCTTCTGTCCCATTCAAGTCAATTCATCCCATTTTTGGTCCTAGACAGCCACCAATCTGCTGTCTGCCACTATAGATTAGTTTGCCTCAAATTTCATATCAGCAAATTAATTCATATAGTATCTAGTACGTTTCATCTTTTAAAGTATCCACAATGATTCTGATGGAGTCAATGTTGGAGCCACTGATAGAGAGGCTCCCATAAAGGGCAGAATCAAAGATGACTGTCATGAGCTGAATATAAGCCAAATGGTTTAGATTCTAGAGCACATGTTTAAATCATGCTCACAAAATTCCTATAGTTCAAAACAGGACCATGAAAATTTTTTGGATGAAGATTGAGATTTATATTAAAGTACAGTTTGGAATCCTGTTACATGTCTATTGCTACATGGCTAAGTGAAACACTTGCCTCCCAGATCCATTGTCAAATCCAAAACCCCTCTTTTAAATTTTGCCTTAAAGTGAAATTAACCAGATACCGAAGCACATTATTAGCACTGTGAGTCTACAATGTTAAAGAGGAATGAGATCTGGGGTTAAGGAAGCGTTTTAATAGACTCAGCCATGAATACCATAATAAGACTTATTGGCATGAGCTGAATCAGTAAGTACACAAGGCCAATGACCCCTTGTTATGGAGAAATGCTCTGCACTTTGCCACTATTTCCATGACTGCCTTCGCCTTTGTTCTCAAGATTCTCCATTTGATAAATAATGAACTTAAACCATATGCTTTCAAAGGTGGCCTCTGACCTCAACATTCTCGGGTTCTACTGTAGTGAATTTGTTGATGAAAATATTGCTTCACACCAATGCTTAATATTAGTCTGCAATGTTTGTAAGAGTAAGCTAAACAAAAATCTCATAGGAAGAGTTTGCATATTAAGGTTATTCCAAGATGACCACAGCATTTGAGTCAGGAATAAGACCTTAAAATGGGCTCTTTCTTATAGAGCTAAATGTGTTTAAACATTATGTAGTGTATTATTTTTAATATTATTTTGGGAGTCAGGCAGAAAGCCAAACAAGAAAGCCCCTGACCCAGGTCCTCTTGTTCTCTGTTTGGAAAAAGAACCCAGTGACATCATGTCCATATCTTCAACTTTATTTAAAGAAACTGTACCATCAGGCAGTTACCTTGGCTTTATATCTTTTCATCCTTATCATGAAAAAAATAAGGAAAGGTGTACAGAAATCATGTTAGTTCAGCGTTTTGAATATGTATAGGCAAGAGCATTTATCTTTCTTCTCCATAGTGAAGCATAGTGAACCACTTACATAATAACACTTTGTACCTAAATCCAGATTTATTTAATACAGATCTTCTTAAAGCATTCACTAATTCACTGGGTCATAAAATTCACTTGTAAAAAAAAAGTCTACGTAACCCAAAAAAGTATGCCTATATTAGGCAACCATCGCAGAGATAGGTGTTCCGAATAAAAGAAGTGTCTGATCTGGAGAATTTGGACAGCTTTAGAAGAAAAAAATCCCGTGTATGCTTAAGTCACAATGCAAGAAATACATTTCAATGATAGTGGTATTAGAACATTTAACTTTATTCATACTGATGAGAATATCTCACAACTCTATGAAAATAAAAAAAAATTTGTGGAATACATCTCAAAAACGCATTGTGGAAAAACAGTAAAACACGGTGTTCCACTGAAAACTGTTGGAAATATGGTAAATATGTGTAAATCTGACTTGTTAAGATGTTAAATACCTGAAATGCAGGGCATTCAGAAACACTTCTTGTGAAATAAGACTTTCCAAGTAAAAGGACATCAAAAATATCACAGAAGGTTAATTATAAATATGGATACCCCCCCACATTTATGGAATGTAACAAAAGGTTAAAGGCCACTTCCACTCCTATAAGAAAAAAGAACAAGTCAAGTAAGAATAAAGAACACCCCAACTCTATCTTGACACGACTGAAAAACAAATGTATCTATGAAGGGAAAATAAGGCCCCTAAGGAAGAGGAATTGGAAGAAGGGGCCAAGGCAAGAGGATGCAAGTGTGCAGCACTGGTCCCAGGGAGTTATGACTCTGGGGAGGCGGTCTGAGGATTGTCCATTTGCAGCTCCATGCCCATTTCTCTCTGACATCTCTCCCTGCCCACTCAGGTTCCTGCTCTCTCCCTAGTGAAACCCTGCTCTTGGGAGAAAACCTCTAGATCATGCTCACCATGTACAATGATTCATCCAGCACCATAGGACTCCTGGGAGTAGCTGGGACTAGTAGAGGAGAAGGAAAAGAAGATGGGGTGCTTCTTAATGGCGATTACACCAGTAAGTTCAGATAAAGTAGTCTGGCGACCCTGGAAGAAGTTGCTGCAGGATGCCTCCCCTCTCTTCCTAGATCTGAGTGGGGCTGTGCCTGGTGATGGTCTATCTCTGAAACAAAATGTGCGGTTGAGAACAAGCACCAATTTTCTTGCTACGCTAATAAGAGCTAAGTGACGCAGTGGACAAAGCAAGGATGCTGTTCCTGGCTCAATCTGTCTTCGACAATGATAATTTGCCACATCAACTTACCTTCCCAGACACGAAGCATCAGAGGATTAGCTATTAAAAGAAAGACATTTTCTCACTCATTACAGCCTGCAATGTAAAACGTCCAGAAATACAAGGAGTTCTGTTTTCACCGTTAAAGTAGAAATTATTTCCAGCAGCTATAGGTGAAAATGCAATTATTTTCTTTCCTACACAGTGTTTCCACACTCACCTAGAGATGGGAGCACCCTATTAAAATGGACTCATCTTTTGAAAGATGCCAGTGAATGCTCTTCTCTGACTTGGGGGTGGGAGAGTGGCCCCTGAGTCCTCACTCCTTGGGATTCAGAGTC